>QVXC01000174.1:0-66723 GCA_003501895.1 Phaeosphaeria sp. A1 3.1a
GTATAGATATATGGGAGGGGGATAGGGGAAGGGAGAGGGCTGGGGATATGGAAAGGGAGAGGGCTGGGGATATGGAGAGGGGAGGGCTGGGGAGGGAGATACATGATGTAGGGATTGGATTTGGAGATGTCGACGTCGACGTTGATGAAGAGGTCATGATATGGGTAATGGGAGCTGCGGACGATATTTTTTGTTAGAAGGGTGGATACTTACGTCTGAGAGGAAGCGGTCTGGGTTGAACTTGTCGGGTTCGGCGTAGACGGCTGGATCGTGGCAAAACCACCTTTGGTAAGAAGCATGAGTTAGTCTTTGGTTCGTCTTCATCTTGCAAAGGGGACTGTAGGTTATGATTGAGGAGACAGAAGACATACCATGTGTTTGGTATCAAAATCGACCCCTTGGGGATGCGATATCCACGAATTGTATCTTCCTCGCTCGCGCAGTGCGGTATAGCCATGGGTACGACTGGATGCCAGGATGTGTTTCCTTGACTGTTGCCCAGAAAATGGAAGGCTGTCCTTGTCAGCACTAACAGGTAATCTGTCGTTTCCTATGACGCGATCGATCTCTTCCTGTGCTTTCTTCTGTACCTCAGGGAAGAGTGCCATAGTGAGGAAGAAGGTCATGAGAGATGACACAGTCGTGTCTGCGCCTCCAGTGTACAGAGACGTGGCAGACCACTTGAGAACTGGTTCTGAACGTAAGTTTCGTTGTAATCTGAATTGTAGAGCTGACCGTTGACCTACCATGCTCCAAGTAAGCGTCTGACCCAACGTCTCCGATTGCCTGTGAGACGTAGGATATCTTGTATTTCTTCTCGTGCATCTGCTTCTTGACGAATGCATACGGTGCGTCAGCGGTGTGATCCAAATACTGTGCCAAACGACGAGCTTTGGCCTTGAAGCCCGCGCCTGGCACCCATTCTGGGATGTGTCTCACCTAAGTCATGGCCATTAGCTCTATACGCATCTCTGAGATTCTCCAACTTACAAAAGGGAAGAACATCAACTGCATACTTCCCCGGCGTCGTTGCGTCCGCAAAAATGGCCATCGCTTGCCCCACAAGATCTACTAGTGGATCTTTCCCGTTCGGTTTCGGCGTATATCCGTACGTGATCCTCAGAATAACAGCTCCAGCTTCCATACGAATGTGTTCAAAACAGCTTATCTGGCGACTCGAGCATGTTGGAAAGAAAACGCACAGATTCCTCCTCTTGGACGCGATCAAATACTGACGGAATCGCTGCCGAACTTGCTACTTTGGCCATGTTTTTGCGATACAACTTGAACGTCTCGTCAGGCTGTTGCATGGCGAGGGCGTTCTTCCAGCCAACCATCTCTCTGGCCACCGAACATCATGGTTGGGCGGCCAGAGTGTATATTTGCTCGATCGCGAAGCAATTGAAGCGCGGTTTCGGCGTCGCTTATTATGATGAAAGTCTGGCCAAGCACAGTGGCAGAACTTATGGTTCCATAGAGATCCTTGTGCGGAAGCCAGTGCTGCCATTCTGTCATGCCAGGTTTTGGTAGATCGTTGATGTTGCCAAGGAGTGGCACGCCTTTGGGGCCGGGTGGTAGGGGTGAATCATGCTTTGGAGACTGGAAGAGGCGTGTAAGAAAGTAGATTGCAAGGGAGCCAAAGATTCCTAGAAGGATTGTCGAAGTCAAAGTCGCCATTAAGCTGGAGTAAGAGAGAATACTAGTTCGGGCGAGGACATCATGGAGTACGTTGCATTCTTCTATTCTTTCGTCCATGCCATCATCGGTAGCGCATGATTATTGCATGGATTCCTGTTCATAGGTGAAATGCCAATCATTGATCATTGTTCTCGTCCATCGTAGGATCTGCGGAATTCCGCTCATGTGTGCCGAGACGGGTGTGAACACTATAGGCAAGTCGAGTGAGGACAAAGAGAGTTTTGTGTACGATTACTATGACTGTAGACTAAAGTGCGATGTTAGGATCGGTGAGAAGTGAGCACTTGCTACCTTTACAGTAGACACTTGCTCGATTCGAGACGCTTGGGAACAACCCCCTAGTCTGAAGGGACGCCCCGCATATGCATATAGTGGTGAGAACCCGATATACTGGAAGCGGGTCTTAATTTGGCATCTTGCCTTTTTGGAGAAACGAGGCTGTCGTGTTCCAATATCGCCACCGCGGGGTACACATGGGCAGGCTGAGCTGACACGCGACATACACGTAAAGCCGACTTTGTCTTTGTTTCAATGCCCACATGATTTCGAACTTTATTGTTCATCTGAACTGAGAACTTGTTTGTCAAATATGCGACCATAAGAGCTCTGCTGGATCGACGATCGCTGCAGGTCCAGGATTACGATTTCATTTGCCCAATACACTGATAAACCCAGAGTCCGATACGCAGCAATCCCAGAAAGTGTAAGCCTGCTACGGCTTGATTTGAAGCTCGATGAGGCTGTGTTGCACAGCCACTGAAGGTGGGCTCGACTTGAGCTCCTCCTGCTTCTGCCTAACCCCTTCAGCAGCGACTGATTACGGGTTCAACTCTGCTCGACTCGGAGCCTTCACACAAAGTAATACCATAACATGGAATCCGACTCTTGCGCTCATGAACATGTTCGAGGAAGCGACAACCTGAAATGTTGCATGTCCTGCGGCGAAACTCTGTTCATTTGGACACAGCCTGGTACACTGTCGCAGCTCAAGGCCTCGTTGCCTTCCAAAGAGGACGACGCCAGTCGTGGACTGTCTCATACCTACTGAGACCTGAGATTGAGTACTGGTCACGCGATCCGCATTGTCGTGTTGTTGCTAGGAGATTTCTATGATCCGATATTATGCACGATTGATACTGTCGACCTCGACAAGGCGCAATATGACGCAGTGTCATATACGTGGGCGACCGAAGATGGCGACGCCACGAAAACAGGCCGAATCCATCTGCCTGATGGTATCATTCCAGTCACAGAGAATTGCGAGGCTGCATTGCGCCAACTGCGACTACCATCCGCACCACGACAATTATGGATAGACGCCATCTGTATCGATCAATCGAATTTACAGGAAAGAACCAACCAAGTCAGTCAGATGGATCAGATATATCGATCAGCTTCTACGGTTCACATCTGCATCAACGATCCAGATCGGAGCTATACTGAGTGCTTTCGTTGACTCAACTCAGAAGCAGGACATCTCTTTTGGTCGAAAGGAGTTTGCATTTCGAGCGCAACCGAACAGCTCAGTGAATTGTTCGAGAAACGCTACTTCTCAAGAGTATGGGTGAGTAGCGTGACAAATTCTTGATTCCCGCATCTGGAGACTGTCAGTCGAGGTACACCCCCTCAAAGAAGGGTCAAGCATGATAGACGGGATGTCTCAACGTTACTGCTCTTCCAGAGAACTGCATGCTGATATCTCCAGGTGATACAAGAGATGCACTTAGCTCGGAACATCGTCCTCCATGTCAACTCGGATGCGGTGTCACGTTTCGGGTATGTCCTAAATTATCTACGGCAGACTCTCAATGTCCCAAAAGTGCTGCAGAATATACAAGGCGAACCCCGCAGACGGGGGATCATGGAATGTTTGAGAATGTCACTCTCTGCATCATCATCCGACCCAAGAGACAAAGTTTTCGCCATACTGAGTCTGCTTGACCCTCAGTATCGGAAGTACGTGCCAGTGGATTATGCTTTGGACTACAACCAGATTTTTGGTCTTGCGGTAATGCTTTCTATCAGCGAATCTCTGGATCTCCGTCTTCTTCAATTTGCAAGACTGCCAGTCACATCAGACAGCGCCACAGCCTGCTCGTTTGGCTTACGCGAGTTCCTGAACTTTCTGCAGGACAGCTTCTCGTCCACGTGAAGGGACAGGCAAAATGTTGTGGTTAAAATGGTGTCGCAAGAGACACAACGAGTTGAATACGTGAATCACACACTACCTGTGACCCCGGGTGAAAACTTCACAGTAATTGAACAGACCTCGCGGTGGTACCCAGCTCAGCATATCCTAACACGGATAAAAGTGCGCGCCAAAATGATCGACATATCCCTTGGATTTCTGCAGAATGGAGACGTTCCCTTAACAGATTTGGTTACACGTCTAGCGGACGGCGAATTCGCCGAGTATGCTTGGCTAAAAAATGTATTCAAAAGACCCATGGATGAGCATCATGAGCTTTCCTCTCACTTCATTCGGGAAGATCTGGACAAATGCGAGTCTGAAATGGAAGATTTTGACGGTGAAGATGTTTCAAAACAAACCTCTAAAGGGAAAGATGTCTCAGATACAACCATGTCTTTCGCATAACATGATTCGGAATCCTCGCTTTTCAGAACGCATTATAGCCTGGGATCTACCTTCACTCCTCATATTGAGGGCGATCATGTCTTCGCCATCTTTGGAGTAGCCGAAAACTTCCTCCTTCGCCCGATTGCATCCAATACATATTGCATTGTAGGAACATGTTACTTTTGGGCGGCTAATACACTAGATTACTGGAACCCAGGAACATACAAGGGGCTGTGGCCAGATAAACCTGTTGACCTTGGCGCACAACACCGTATAATCGAGTTCCACTAAGTATTTAGTGTGGGAAGGGGAGGGAATGTACAGAACAATGTCAGCACAAGACTCAAGAGTCATTCTCATAGGTGAAAGAGAAGTTTCACTCATGTGTATGTCTTCCGTCCGATGTGCGGCCAATACTACCGCCACGACATGGCGAATGAATTCCGGCCTCGCATCTAATTGCACAGGCTACTCAACAACGATCCACCTCTGCGACAAGAAAATACCATACTTGCAGTACGGATCTTTAAGCCGCAGCTCGCATCCTTGCCTTATGGTCTGTGAACCAATGCGTTGTCAGCTGATTGAGCCTCACTTTGGACCCTGACATGCACAAACCCAGTATGCTGCTCAGACCGACCCGACGATCTGGAGGAAGTGGACCCCTCAAACACTTCTAGAGCAGCCATACCCACAAACAGCGCGCCTGAGCCCGAAGTGGAAAGCAAAGCGACTCGAAAATTCTCAACGTGCAGCAAGCATAAGCGAAAGTGTCGGTGTGCAGTCGAAGCAACAGCAACACCGAAAAAAACAAGTAGTGACGATGAAGGTCTCACTTGGTCTCGGACGCCCGCGATCGACGTAGCTCGGGTACGGCGTGCGGACACCAGCCGAAAAACGCGGGGAAGAAGTCATGAATGTAGCACGGTGAATGTCGGCCAAGTTGCACTATGTGTGCCTTTACGGAACGAGACCGTCTAGTGGAGCACCGGGAAGGGAATTAGACCGTCGCACTACGCCTACACGAGACTACGTTGCGTTGTGCGATGCGGGGAAAGACCATGTGTGAAGCTGCGTGGCCTAGATACAGACGAGGGGGATCTGCTTTGTGCGTGAAGTATAAATCGCGCATGACCCGCAGACTTGAGATTGAGACATCGTGAAGCTTTTGAATTTCCTACTCTCCTTCTTGAACGACCTATAAGACGACCTTTACGAGAAGAAGAGACATAGCATAGTGAGGGGTCGCTGTACAGGATAAAGCCATGGGTCTCTACAACAAGCTTGCAGAAGATATCGATGAGGTCGACATCATCATCGCCGGTGGTATGTTTGAGAAATTCTTCGAACATTAGAACATGTATACTAAATTTTCCATCCAGGCGGCACAGCAGGATGTATCATCGCAGCCCGCATCGCTGAGGCGTCTCCCAATCTCAGCGTCCTTGTGATCGAAGGAGGTGCAAACAACAAAGATGTGCCACACATCGTCAATCCAGTCTTCTATCTGCAGAATCTCCAACCCACAACCAAGACCGCACTGTTCTACAAAGGCAACAAGGCACCGCAACTGGCCGACAGAGAACCAATTGTGCCATGCGGAGGTACGCTAGGTGGCGGCAGCTCAATCAACTTCATGATGTATACAAGAGCGCAACGTAGTGATTTCGACAGCTGGAACACAGAAGGATGGACAGCAGATGAGATGTGGCCTCATCTGAAGAGGGTGAGTCGGACCGAAATTGATGCTGGTTGTATCCACTAATCTCCACAGCTTGAAACATATCACGGTCCCGGCAAGAAAGAACACCACGGCTACGAGGGCCCCATCAGTGTTTCGAATGGTCGGTTCAGGGCTAAAACAGCTGAAGACGATTTTATTCAGGCTTGTGAGGCCGCCGGCGTGAAAGAGATAGAAGATTTGCAGAATCTCGATGCGAATAATGGAGTTGAGCGATGGTTACGATATGTCAATCCCGAGAGCGGCAAACGTCAGGACACAGCGCACACATATCTCCACCCGAAGCTCGAGGACGGCCAGCATCCAAATCTTCATGTTCTTGTCGAGTCCAAGGTCGTACGAATTCTTTTCGATGACCAGAAGCGCGCAGTCGGTGTCGAATACACTCCCAACCCAGAGTTCCAGGCTGTTATTGGCCTCACTGCACATCCTGTCAAGGCCGTCAAGGCACGAAAGCTTGTCGTAGTGACCTGCGGTGCCTGTGGAACGCCGCCTGTTCTTGAGCGCTCAGGTCTAGGTGATTCGAAGATCCTTTCACGCGCTGGTGTGCCCATTGTCGAGGAGATTCGGGGTGTAGGCAAAGATTACCAGGACCATCACTTGCTGCTGTATCCGTACAGGACGAATCTTGAGCCAGACCAGACCATCGATCGTATTCTCAGCGGTCGTGCTGATGTCGCGGAACTGGTCAAGAACAACGACAAAGTGCTCAGTTGGAACGCCATCGATATCTCGTCAAAATTGCGGCCGACTGAAGAGGAAGTTTCTGCTTTGGGCTCAGACTTCCAACAAGCCTGGGATCGGGACTTCAAGGAGAAGCCAAATCGCCCGCTCATGCTCTTGGGTGTTATTCAATGGTAAGATGTTCGAAAAGCCTTTGGTATCCAATCTCTGACATTTCCCAGCTTCCTCGGCGACCCAGCTTCAGTGCCGGCAGGCCAGTATATCACCACAGGCACATACACAGCATACCCGTACTCTCGCGGACACATGCACATTACTGGACCAAAGCACGACGATGCGCTCGACTTCGATGTTGGTTTTTTCAATGATGCGAAGGACATCGATCTCAAGAAGCAAATCTGGGCATACAAGAAGCAGCGTGAAATAGTACGTCGCGCCAAGTACTACCGTGGTGAACTCGCGGCTGGACATCCAAAATTCCCCGAAGGATCTCCCGCGGCTGCGGTAGAGCTTTCTGAGCCTCTGAAGGATATCAAGGACTTGGTGTATTCCAAGGAGGACGATGCCGCAATCGAGCAGTTCTTGCGCGAGAACGTCAACACGACCTGGCACAGCATGGCGACATGTAAGATGGCACCACGTGACCAGAACGGCGTGGTTGACCCCAGTCTGAATGTGTATGGTGTCAAGGGTTTGAAGTTGGCGGATCTGAGTATTGCACCGGCGAACGTGGGTGCGAATACTAATAACACTGCGTTGGCAATTGGAGAGAAGGCGGCGGAGATCATCATTGCTGAGCTGGGTGCTTCTACGCCATGATCCGGCGAATATTCTGAGCGGGCAAAGTTTTTGTACATATGTTGTTCAATTTCCAAAGTTGGATCCCTTTGCTAGCCAATGCATCGCTTGTATGAAGTTCAGGGGTATTCGTTGCGGTCGTCGAAGTGGGTAAGCGGCATCTCACCTCTGATGCTAGGGATGCAGCATGCTACTCCTCTTGCAGCTTGTTCAGACAGATTGTTACTGCATCAGCCTCTCATGCGGAGAACCTCGCACCACATTCGTACAGCAGCCTCCTTCTCTTGTCCCTGCAAAGTCTTGGAGCCCATCATGACTTCCTTAATTTCCGATTTGCCAAAATCTCGATCACCTTTTATTTGGTTCCAGAAATTGCGGACCAATGCCTCTGCGCAGTCGAGATCGAGGAGGTCTTGGCCATCGTCAGGAGCTATGTTCGCCGGACCCTGGGCGTCCGAGGAGTCATCTGAACCAATGTTGGTGCTGATACAGACTAGAACTCCCGGTGATAGTGTGCCTCCAGATTGCAGACCCTCTCTAGAAGACCGCAGTTCTCCGATTTGTATCGTACATAGACCAGCGACATAGGTCATCCCTTGCTGGATGGAGAGCACATGCCGAGGCTGCCACAGAGCAGAGAATTGATTGCGAAGGAGCAATGCATGAGCTTCCTGTTGCCGCAATGGTATCGCACTGATAGTGCTTGCACCTGTCGGAGGCTGCACGCAAGTATATGTTCGGGTTGGGTCAATACTTGACAGGTGGACGATGTGCTGGAGCGTATGGGCGAACGGTATCGACTTGCCCTCAGCATCTGTAGCTGGGATATGGCGGGGTGGTATTGTGTCGCGAAAAAGTCTATATTGTAATGACCATGTCGATTGCCGTGTTGTGGTGTGGAAGTTGGACTCGATGCCTTGGATAATATTTGTCGCAATACTGGAGGATGTATCGACGCTTGCGGAGGGGTTGCTAATGTAGTAAAGCCTGAGATATAGCTGATCAGTAGAGCACATTGAATGGGCAACCGTTCATGCATCTTTTCGACAAGTTGCGCAAGTCCGAAAGCTTGGAGAGCTGCACATACCCGCTGTACTTCATGGTGCTTGTGGTTACGGTGCTTCCTTGAATGAATAAGTCCAGATCTTGGACATAGGCGGCTCAGGACTGTATAAGTATAAGAGAAATCAAGAACTATGTTGCGATAAGGAACGATTAGGTGGTAGTTTCCTTGTGTGGTCGCGAACGTTCCTGGGAACACGCGTTTTGAGATCGACGCGAGGGACCCTGGTTTCCGAGGACGTCGGCAAGCCTCCCAGCGCCCGCGTCGAGGCTTGAGGTCATCATCCAAGCACCGCCATGGGGCTCCACATCCCTTTCTCCCTGCCACCTCGTTCTCCGTGTTCATTCCCTTCCTTAAGATACCCCATTTTCGATTTCGTACGATTGGAGTCTTTGGGAAGCGCTACATCTCCTTCGCTGGAAGTTCTAGACGCTCATTTTTTGCTTCTGCGCAATTGGCACAGTCCTGCCTGCGAAGTCTCCTTTTCGAGCAGCCTTCTTCACTGGACATTGTAGACTATCGTTCGCCATAGACACATCAAATAGACGAAATGGGTCCCTCAATCCGTCGTGTTGTAGTTCTTTGCGTATCCACAACTTTCATCGTCCTCGCGTTCCGCCAATTACGACCTCGATATGAACTCCCTGTTCCAACTTATACTTCATCGCGTACGTTCGAAAAGCCCATAGAATGGAAAGACGTACCAGTACGATACACCGTCTCCTCGATCGCGCCGCTACCGACCGGCGAAGCTATCGCTATACCGAAAATACAACACGCGTTTGGAGCAGAGACGGATCACAACAGGATACAGAGGCTACAGCGGCAGGCCGCTGTAAAGGAGGCTTTTTTGCACACTTGGAATGGTTACAAGAAGCATGCGTGGCTTCAGGACGAGATTGCTCCAGTCACAGGAGGCTACAAGAATGGGTTCGGACAGCGTGCTGCTACCCTTGTCGATACCCTTGACACATTGATCATCATGGGACTCGAAGAAGAATTCGAGGAGGCAGTGAAAGCAATGAAAAAGATCGACTTCACAACATCAGGGACAGCGATTCTTAATGTCTTTGAAACGACAATCAGATTTCTTGGAGGACTGTTGAGCGCATACGATTTGAGTAAAGCCAAGCACAAAGCTCTCCTTACTCAAGCTACACAGCTCGGGGATATGCTGTTCACTGCATTCGATACACCCAATCGAATGCCGATATCAAGATGGGATTGGGAGAAGTACGTCCCATCCTTCCATTGTGTATCTCAACGCTGACACGGACTAGTGGTGCTCTCAATGGACAGCAGGAAGCAGATCCTCAGTCGCTGAGCGCAGAACTAGGCTCATTGTCCCTCGAATTCACTCGTCTGTCGCAATTGACTGGAGATCCAAAGTACTACGATGCCGTGCGGAGAATTACCGATGTCCTAGAAACGAACCAAAATCTTACCAACTTACCAGGATTATTTCCCATACTCATCAGCCCGCTCCGTGAAGAGTTCGACGGCGACACATTTACCTTCGGTGGCATGAGCGACTCTTTGTATGAATACCTTCCGAAACAGCATCTGCTCCTTGGTGGGCACGGGGGCCAGTATAAGAAACTGTACGAAGGTGCCATTGAGCCTGCTAAGAAGCATTTGTTTTTCCGCCCACTTATTCCGCAGAACCAAGATATCCTTATCTCCGGTACCGTGCGCACGAGCACGTTGGGAACGGTCAAACTGGATCCTGAAGGTCAGCATCTGGCCTGCTTTGCAGGTGGGATGGTAGCATTGGGTGCCAAGATCTTCAACCGGACCGACGACATGGACATCGCTCGCAAGCTTGTCGATGGCTGCATTTGGGCCTACGATTCGATGCCGACTGGCGTCATGCCAGAAACATTCAAGACAATTCCATGCTATGACGAGAAAGATTGCACCTGGAGCACAGATCGATGGCATGACATTGTCCAAAAGATTTCTGGCGATGACCATCCGGAAGCTTCTGATGTCAAAGAAGTCATTGAGTCAGCCGGACTTCAGCCTGGTTTCACAAGTATCAACGACCCGCGCTTCTTGCTGAGGTAGGATACCTCGCTCTCTGCACACTGTACATGATATGCTGACTGTTCTGATGTAGACCTGAAGCTATCGAATCGGTCTTCATCCTGTACAGAATCACAGGCGACCCAGACCTGCAAGATGCCGCATGGCGCATGTTTGAGGCGATCAACAATGCGACATTAGCCGAGTATGCGCATTCCGCCATCGCCGATGTCACAGTACCTGAAGGGAAGAAGACCGAGAAGCTTGATGAGTGTGAGAGCTTTTGGATGGCGGAGACGCTGAAGTACTTTTACCTTATCTTCAGCGAGCCGAGCCTTGTCAGTCTGGATGATTATGTATTGTGAGTATTCTTTTCTGGACTTAAGGACATGTGCAAGGCTAACAGTCTCCAAGTAATACAGAAGCACATCCGTTGCGCAGGCCGCAATGATCTGTGTTCGATCAATCATATAGACTAAACTTTCGATCCGCTGCGAATACCATATTAGCAATATACGGCATCAATAGTGCACCACGTTACGTGACGGTCGACGTGACTGATTTATGCTACCATGGGACAGGTGGCTTAGCTGGCGATTTTGCCCAGGGGCTGTGCTGCCAAGATTAAACCTCAACTGGCTTACAACTCAGCCCTGCCTTCTTGTTTCTTTCGTTATCCTAGGTATCCAACTTCCTCTCATCTTTGTGCGCGCGTCACCTTAAACACGGCATAGAGCACACGAGGTTAGACATGCCAAGAGGCAGTGCTATCCCGTCGTTGTCTTTTCTTTACGGAGTATCAGATATATTTTATATGTCGTCAAATGAACCGTGCGGAAGCGATTGCTCTAGACCTTTCGTCTATTCGAGACGATAATATTGGCAATTCAACCAACGAAATAGGTACCATAAATGCCAAGCTGTTTGGGGTTGACCATAGCGACGCGGACAACTCCACATTTCGCAATTTCACGGACCACGTCACAGAGTACAGTAGGAGGGCGCTCACGTACGAGACGGACTCAATACCTTTCGTGGCCTCTTGGCTCGAACGCCACTCTTCAGCCATTACGGGATTCCTATTGATTTCATCTCGGTACCAGAATACGACCAGACTGCAGATGATTCTGCTGCAGCGTTTGCAGTGAGTCTTTAGTAGACTTCGCCCTACTTCACGACTCGGAAACACCTTTTTCCCTCATGGACATGGGCCGAATGGAAAGGCACCATTCAATATTGCAAGGTGCTTGGCGATGCTACGCAAAAAGGCAAGCCTGCATTGTTCGAAGATGTCAATCGATGCCGCTTCGATACACAGTTCCTGCTTGAAGACTCGCAGGGCTATGTATCGTCCGAAATTGGAGAAGCAGTCGTGACCTGCCTAGGTCCCAGAATCATTGCTGAAGAATTCAGTGTGCTCGTTATTGACTCTACGGTCCTTTCGATTCAATTCGACTTGAGATCTGAATCCGTTGGCGCTCTTGTTCGGTTCAAGGCTCGTGATCCACTATCCTCAGATGATAGTGAAAGTCCATATCATGAGTCCTCGGGTTATGCAATTTTCTTCGAAGAGTTCAACCATCGAAGGAAGTGGACCAAATTCTGGGATTGCGTGCTCCTTTTCGAAAGCACATCGAGACTGCAGTCGCTGATGATCCTTGATTGGGAAGGGTAGATTGCCCATCGAGTGGGTAACCTTCAGCTGCATAAGGATGAAGCGCGAAACTTGCCGGCCTGTCGAAAGCGTATACGGATGACTTGATCACGTCCTATACGGCCTTGAATCGAAATCTGGTGGTATTTTCTGGTGGTATTTCCAGCCGGCGACATCAACATGAACAATCTACTTCGTGTTCCGAGTATATGATTGGGATAGTCAGGTGGTCTGTGATACTGTGGACGAGCAATTGAATCTTGTTAATTTCATCAGCTGACGTGTACAGTTGAAAAGGCACCAGGGAGTCCACAAAAAAAGATCTGACCCATGCGAACAGATGCTAGCCTGGCTTGACGCAAACAGTTTGTGAGAGACTCAAGCATCACTCGCGGTTGCGAAGCTGCTGGGTAGGTTGACATAATTTATTCCACTTCACTTCTACTGGCTTCCTTCGATCTCCTTACGTACACATTCTATAGTAAGAATGCGACGAACTTATGCAGACCACGTGTATGACTGAAGTCTCCCTCGGCGAGAAAGACAATTTCATCACCCATAAACAGAACACCGTAGGGTCTCACGGCGATACTCTGAAGGGTTTGCTCTATCTAAGGCTCGACGAAAACTCAAGAAATTTCCAGAAGTTCGAAGTACCAATCTCAAACATTCTTTGGTAGAAAATCAAGCATTAGTCTATCCCCCGTCCCCATTGGCTTGATCATGGCATTCCAATACCTTCCATAACCTTCTTTATTCATTAATCGCATGTACGACTCTGATCTCCCATCGAGCAAAAACCCTGTCTGTTGTATCCGCGTACCCCAAAACCATAGAAACAGACGTCTCAAGTGTACTCGAACTTTCCCCCGACGCCCAAGTCACGTCCCCGTAACCATCTGACCCTCGCAGCTGGGCTGCTACTTCGTGGGAGAGGTCGTTCGACATCTCGATATTGAGCTCATTATTGACATTGTCGCCAGCTTCGAGAACGCCGATTTTCACGCCACTGCTTTGTGGGACACCGGCCCAGACTGTCCATACAGCGCCTCCGACCATCGCTTGTGCTTGAGACCAATCGTACAAGGGTTCGAGAGTTGGGGCTAATTGAGGGCTGCATCGGCAGGCTGTCTTTATCTCTGGTTTCATTGAATCGCTGGACACGATTTTGATGAGCGCGTAGATGCTTGTGGTGCTCGGGTTGGTCGCCATGACAGCTGAAGGGCGGTAGTGGAGTAATGAGAATAGAGGTAAGACGTCGAGAAGATCGATTTATGCAGATGAAACAGTAATACAGAGCGAACGCAAACCTTGCGAAGAGGAAGTAGGTCAGGAGACAAGCTTACCACAGCTTGCGCTTGCAGCAACTACGAAGTAGCCACGAGACCTCAGGATGCAGGTGCATCCACACAAACAATGTTCCACCAGATATGATATTCTCCGTCGTCGTCGTCCTCATCGTGGAAGATATCATCTGTGTCTCCCATGATCATGTAAGCATGCATGTCCTCCACACTTGACTCCTCTCCCTACTCCCAGTGCAGCTTCCCAGACCTATCACCCAGCATCAGAGCTTTATCGATGTTCCCAGCAATGTCTGCCACTATATCACGTAAAAGCTCTCCACCAACGTCGCTGCAATATAGGATCTTGCAGTTCACATCATTGCGGTGCGGAACGCCGGCCCAGATTGTCCATTTCGTGGTGCCATCGGTGGCTTCTGCTTCGGACCAGTCGTATGTGGAATCGAGGGGAGGTGGACTGTGAGGCAGCAGTTGGTAGGCCGTTTTGATCTCGGGTTTTATGGCTTGGCTGCTTGAGACTGTGCGGACGAGCATGTAAATTCTTCTGGTCGTTATGGTTGACATGATTATTGAGGAGAATTCAAGTGAAGAAAGAGGAGATGAGATGCTACGTGAGGCTGTTGATGGCCGTGAGACATTTCAGCGCTGGCAAGCATGCATGAAACAAGTTCTTTCAAAGTTCAGTCTGCGAATTTGCTATCAAACCATACTAATACCATCAAGTGGATAATGAAGGAATAATGAAGTCGGGAAATTCATCACGAGGCGACGAGCTAGCATGAGACAAGGAATGGCGAAGTTGTTTGTTGGTTCGGCAAAGGTGTGGGTGGTGAATCAAACATACAATCACGATCGTTGCAACGAGGGTTAAGTGTACTGGCTTGGATTGATTGTCTTTGCTATCGCTACGCGCGTTAGGTTTTTGACTGTTCGTGGTGTTACACGCGAGGTTTGTGTTACTCGACTATCCCACATCGACACTGTCGTGACGTGTCGCGGATCCTGCCTCAGAACGCTCGGATCCAACACCAGTATACAGTACGTCAACTATAGCTCCCAACATTGTTTATCATGAAATTGAGATGGTAGATGGAAAAAATGTAGTCCCCTACTGGCAGTACGATGCCGTCGATGAGCACACACTGGTTGCATCAAGTTCGCCCTCAAGATGCAGGCACATCCACATGATCTATATCCCACCATATGTGACGCTCCTCGTCCCAGTCTTCATCAGCCTCACAATCCTCGTTGCTCCTCACATGCATATGAGCGTAAGCATACTCCCGACCCCGCTCATCCCCAGACTCCCACGAGAGCTTCCCGATACGAGAACGCCTGCTGACTTCTTGGGAAATCTGCTCGGAGATATCGACTTCCATGAATCGAAGAAGCTCCAGCGCCTTTTCAGGGCCGGACCAATCGAGGATTTTGCAGCTAGTACCACCCTGCTTCTTTGGAACACGGGCCCACAGAGTTCCTACCGTGGTTTCGTTAGGAGCTTTGATGTCTTCTTTGCATGAGTAGTATGAGTCGCGGAGGGATGGTATTGCCTGAGACATCAGAGTGCAAGCTGCATCAATGTCTGGCTTCGTTCGGCTATCCGATACCGTGCGGATGAGCATGTAGATTTTTCTGGTGCTGTTGGTTGACATACTTGTTGATTGGGCCATTGAACCAGGGGGATAAGGATGGTGAGTTGAGAGTATATATCGATGGTTGTGAAACAACTGGATCAAAGGAAGCAAACGTTGATGAATGAAACAAGTGAGCAAATATAAGACAGGTTCGGTTGCTAGGTACCAAACTACCTGCCGTTTTCAAGCCACAGAAGAAGGAACAATCAGGTGAAGATTCCAGCACGCACAATATGTCAGTACTTGACAAAGGGTAGTGAAAACATTGAGTAAGGCTCGTCACGTGTAAATCGCAACATCGAATTCGATCTACTGGGTCAGAGTATATGATACTTCCGACTTGCACCTCTCTGCTTTATTGGCAGTGCCTCATATCTGAACCTGAAAATCCCGGTCTCATCATTGCCATGGAGTCAGAACTGACAGAAACTATTTCTTTTATAGGATCATCCCGCATTATTTTGGGAAAACGAAGAAAACTTTTGCCGCGTGCAGAGTGACAGGTGACCGCGGCTTTTGACATGTCTAGATGAAGAAAAACTAGCTCTTCCACTCGACAACAATTGCCTGGAGACATTGAAGCCAAATATCATGCATGCAGGGAGTCTTGAAGAGTCTTGAGTGGACTGTGGATCTTACTCTACAAAACAAGTTATTTCTACAACAAGGCATTATCGTAATGGCGCAAAGAAGCGATTCCATCCGTTCTGTATCGTCGCGTTGTAATCCACTCAATTTGTATGTCTCTTGTCTAATCCTCCACTTCCTCTTGATAGATTTATCACATGCGAGGTAGCTGGAAGCGAGGACCGTTCCACTTAGATTTGATTTGGTAGAGGCGATATTGGTCTAAGAAGATGGTGATGTGCCCGTCGCATCCTGCTCACTGTCGCATAGGACACCGACTCGGAACCTCCAGCTATATCCACCAGCTGGTTCGAGAAAGGGTTTTGGGTGAGACAAAATGTGGTACGAAGTCTCGATAGCCGGTTTAGCCTGATTGTCAGAAGTTGTGCGAGCGAGCATGCAGACTGTGACCCGTTTCGTGTTTTCTATCGACATCGTGGGTGGTGGTGGTTCCGGTTGGAGAAGAGAGAGAAAAGTGAAGATACATGAAGTGATGCATATAAGACAGATGAATGCAAGAAAGTGGAACATGTTCGAATAAGGGCGGTGAAAGCAAGCGACCGCTTAACAAGCTTACTAGCTTGCTACCAGACTATAATTCCATAAGCAAGAAACGGAGGACTGCGTGATGAGAACGAGATCGTGAATGAGTATGAGTTGATGATTGTTGATGAGTTAGTACAGGCTTCTCGATACATGCATGTACTAAGCTACATGAAGCTGCGAGAAGAAAGAGTTATCCTGAACAATTCTTGATGATCACAACTTAAACCTCAGTCATTGCTTCCTGTGCAGCTGGTACTTCGACCGAAAGAATGTGCCAACATAATTCTCGCTCGTCAAAATCATCCCCGTCCCAATTACACACACGCATGTCGGCCGAATCCTCGCTCCAATCGATACTGCCTTCATCGCAGTCCGCCGCACGAACATAAGTGTCGTATGGATCTTTCCTCATCTTCTTGATCTGGTCCTCGGGGTCTCTATCGAAGGTCCAATCAATGATCTCGCAGCTTGCACCACTGCTTTGTTTGACCAGCAAAGAACGTTGCAACGGGCGTGGTTATAGGCGCAGACCAATTGTATGTGGGGTCGAGTTGAGATGATTCGCCAGGCATCAGTGCGCGAGTCCAAGGTCTATCGTTGCCTAAAGTTCGTACGAGTAGCCAGATTACAGTATTTGGAAGAGCTGACATGGCGGTAGGCAGATGTTGGGCACTGCCTTGAGGTGAATTCGATCGGGAGAGGTGAATTGGTGAGCTCAACAAAGAGTGGAGATGAAGACGAGGGAGGAGCACTGTAGTAAAGCAAAAAGAATTATATCATGAGACAAGCTTGAAAGCTTGCTAGCACGATGAGACCAGAACATTCACAGGCAAACAATGTAGTCTCGTGCCAGGTACGAGATCATAGCTCAGCATGAAGCAAGCAGTTTGTGTAAGCATAGATTGATTTCTTTTCTGGCATTCGCATACGGCAATAGAATCATAAGTTAAGGTTCAAGCTTCATTGCACGGACAATTAGGCCGATCCTCCCTTAAAAGTCGGCACGTCCACATGGCTGACTTCCCAGAAATGCCATACGTATCTGTGTCGTCCACTCCTGGATACCCCTTCACTCTTAGAGAGGCTTCAATGCGATCAATAACCCCTTCATATTCACACCCTCCATTACCCCAGTGAAAAGATCCTTCTCTGCAGTCCGCTAATGAGGTGTAAGTCTCGAAGGCTGCTTTCCTCAATACATCCTTGAAATATTTGCCGATCTCCAAATCACAAGCAAGAACCTTGCAACTCGCACCACTACTTCGCAAGAACCCGGCCCACACAGTGGCGATAGGCGTTGAATGGGCGTCGGACCAGTTGTATAGAGGGTCGAGGGGTGTCTCGTCGAAAGAGAGTCTGTACGTTGTCTTGGAATCATTGAGGCCGCAGTTGCCAGCGATCTTGCGAACGAGCATGTAGATTCGGGTGTGATTGGGTGGCGGAGGCGGCACTTTTTTCGAATAGTCGTCAAGTTTTGGGCATGGCACCAGCACGTTAAGGGCGGGGTGAGGGGAAGGCAGCTCCATGGTTGTTGATGGACAGGTGTTGGTTGAAGCAAAGTGAGGTGAGGAAACTAATAGAGATGGTGAAGAAAAATGACGAACTTGATTCGAGTTAACATATCAGATACCACCAAAGGCAAACACATTTGCGAGAACAATTGAGCGACAAACTTGATTGCTAGCTCCATCGTCGACCCTTTAGGATGACAACCAAACTCAAACGTTGGCGCGTAACGGAGATTGCATAGGGCATAGATCGCGGTTGGTTGGTATTGATTATCGTCCGTCAGGACACTATATAATGCCTAACATATTCACCTCCTATAGGGTATACAGGACGCGCGAAGCAGAGGGTATTACACACCCCGTTAGCGTTTTCTGGCTGGAACCTAGTCTAGAAAATAACTAATTCTCGTTAAGTCTGCTCGCCTTATAGCAATACGCAATATACAGGGATAAGGAGTTAATGGCTTAGCTTTTAGGAACCTAGGACAAGCCTAAGTAGTAGCAAATACATAGAGCGGCCACGTACGAATTACAAAATATACAAGAGAGCCAATTTGAAGAATAACATAAGGAAAAGAGGGGGCCAAGAGGCCCGCTGGAAAGCAAAACTGAAAGATCTGCGGTCAATGACGTAGATCGCGGTGAAGTATGAAAGCAAATTTGTCCTTCCCTTCAGATCGAGCTGCAGAACTACCGATCCTCTCTTTCGAAACTCCGTTTCCACCCCGTCTCTCGTCTACAAACTACCATTTACTCCCCCGAGTCCCTGAGCACTTGGCACATCCATAATCACAATCTTCCAAACCATGCATCTCTCCTCCAAATCATGTGAAGGTCATCATCCTGTCGTACTTATCTTGAAGCCTGCCTCTATCTCACTCTCCATATAATGCTCGCCCTGAACTCACTTGAAGGACCGAAATAGATATTTACCTTGGAAGAAGAAATTCAAGGCAGGAGACCAGTTCTTTTAGACGTCGGCGAGTACAGTGTTGGCCATAATTTTATGGACTGGAGAGGGCTCTGAGACGACTGCGTTGGCGGCTGTATTTCAAACAAGCAGGTACATTCTCTCGGTGCTGGGTGTATTGTTTGACATGATTGGTGGTAAGGGATTGAGCGCCAGGGTGTATCAAGAATGTTGGATGTTTTGAAATATGTTGAGAAAGAACTGTGAATGAGGGGATGCGGGGATTTGTGAAAGCGAGAAAAATGACCGTCCAGCTTGCTACCAAATCCCACGCGGCATGAACAGAAGACCCACGGGGAGGCAATTGAGCAACCCGCTTTCAATCCAACACACAATTGTTCTTACGCTCTTCCACCTATTTCCTCTCTTCCTGTGACTCTTGTCTCGACTCTTCTCTTGACTCTTCTCTTGACTCTTCTCTTGACTCTTCTCTTGACTCTTCTCTTGACTCTTCTCTTGACTCTTCTCTTGACTCTTCTCTTGACTCTTCTCTTGACTCTTCTCTTGACTCTTCTCTTGACTCTTCTCTTGACTCTTCTCTTGACTCCTCCCTCAACTTAGTTCTGAACTCATTCCCTCACTCGTCGCTCAACGGGTCTTCCAACTACATACCCTCCACCAACCCCACCACTCCAAATCTTCAACAAAGCGAAAAGTCACCAATGTCCAACGCCTTCCTCCGCCTCAAACCCACAATCATCGACCTCTCAACCCACCACCAAATAGTCTACCTCCTCCTCCGCACCGGGTCCCTCGCAACCGCCAAACCTCCCCGCCCCGCCTACACCGACCGCACCATGCCCGCCTCAACCACATCTCTCTCCTCTCTCTCCCCTCCCCCCAACCCCCTCTTCACCTGGTCCCCCATCCTCGCCCTCCCAGCAGGACGCGGCGCCATCGCCATCAGCGTGCGCATGACCCCCAACGACAAGTATCCCAAATACGAGGCGCGCAAGATCTGGGTGGCGAAGAGTGCGAGCGAGATGAGTGCGATGGAGAAGGAGATGAGGGGGATAGTGGAGGGTGAGGCGAAGGGGTATGAGGATTGGAAGGGGGCGGAGGTGGAGGTGGTGTGGAGTAGGGAGGAGGGGAAAGTTGGGGAGGTGGCGTGTGTGGTTGTGAAGGGGGCGAAGGGGGAAGAAGTATGTTTGGTGGGAGATCATGCAGTGTGAGAGTTATTGAGGGGAGTTTGGGTGGCGGCGGCGGGAGATAGTATGGAATGACTTGCAGGAGGAGTCAGCACGATTGAGAGGGTGTGTTCCTGATGGATGATGTGGATTTCTTGCAATCGAGGGCATGTAGCTTCAAGCTTCGCAGTTTCCGCTAGCTACTGCACGCATTGCCCAGATTCTTAAAACAGTCTTCCAGTGGGACTATGCGCAGACACCAAAAATTTACCTCCTTGCTGTGATCCTGCTCTTATTAGAAACCGGATATGCACGTGAATAATTCTCCTCACCTCCCAAGGCGCTTTCTGGCATGCGGAGCATCCTGGCTAACATCTCTATGCTGAAATCCGCCGACTCTGGAGCTCGTTCCAGTACCACACAGGCTGCTCCGTTAGGTACTGATCATCGACGATGGTATCAGCCACACAGGGAAAACCATCCTCGTCCCATGTGTCAATACGGACCCAGTCTCCATCATCCTCCATGTGGAATGAACATGCATCCACATCATAGACAACACCCTGAATGTATACCACCCATCTCCACTCTTTTTCGGCTTGCGATTCTAAAATGCGCATGGGCAGGATCCACGACCAATCCGGCTCAGCATAATCGAGTGCAAAGATGTCCGCATACTCGGACTCATATGGTTGAGAAACAAACAGAATACCATGTTTGGCAAACACCGTCCGTAAAGCCACGAGATCAGCCTGACATAGGAAAGAACGTTGATATTTATCCCAGCCAATGAGGATGAGCGTCTTGAGGTTCGGTACCCAAGCATGAATGTTGTGAGCGATTGTGCGAAGGGTAGCGGCAAGATTGTCGCACAAACAGTTCTCCAGTCGCATGACCAAGGTATCAAGACGGCTGGGAAGACTTTGGAACGTAAGTGGCAATTGGTTGGGCTTTGAGACAACAGGAATCGTGAGTTCCAGAGTGCGGAGTTTCGTGGCGTCTCTGAAGCACGCAGCCTTTAAGACAGTTTCAAACCCGATCGGACTTTCCCATTGCCTCAGGGAGACGCGTTCTAGGCTTTGGCGCGCATTGAACAGAAGATGTGTAAGCGCTGTGAAGTGTTCAGTCGTGAACGGGGCCCCTGTACTGCGGTAACGAATGCTGAAAGTTTTGAGATGTTGAACGCTACGAGCAAATACTGCTATCTGAAGTGGTTGCGGTGATTGACCCACAAGACGGAAGTGCTCGACGAGCGATTTTGCTTGGCTATTGTGGCCCTCGTACTCGAAGATTATGTACATAGCGTCCTCAACCTCTACTGTTCGCAAAGACGGTAGCATGAGAAAAGGAACGATGTCGAACTTGTATCCAATGAAGCCGATTATGGAAAGCTTCTTCAAGTTGGACAGAGGAGTTAACTTGGCAAGCGGTACATCCAGCCATCCCTGGTTGCAAGACCAGCCGCTGAAGTGAGCGATGCGGAGCTCTTCGAGTCGTGGCGTCAACAGCAAAATCACTGCGAGATACGGATCGATCGAAGGGTACTTTTGGGGCTCCCAGGGATAAATTGGAATGGTAGGGCGGGTAGGAGATGCAATTGATAGACTTGGAGAGCATTGACGTATGCGACGGAGCACATAGCGTTCCTCCCTAAGCGACAAAAGGTAATGAGCATGTGAATAGGCACCGGAGCTCTGGTTGTCCCAATCGACGGAATTGATGAGAGTGCCAAGTTCCGGCGATGCTGCAACAGAGCGAAGAAGCAGTTCCGGATGTCCTCTGTCGAAGAAGTAGCGCTCATAGAGGTGTGGCTTGACGATATTGGCAAGGCGCTTGTTGACCAGGCTAAGGGCCCATAGTGAGCCGGCCTCGCTGTATCCCAGGACATAGAGTAGCAGTTCGTCTACAACCAGGGTGTGCGAAGTCAGCAGAGCTTCGCATACAGTTCATGTATGGAGATCTGAACTGACCCGGGGGTGTATCCATGATTGTTAAGTGGTTGACCAGATAGGTTAGACAATTTAAGTGGAGTGATTGTGGATACGCGGCTCCGACGCGTCGACACTAGCGCAAACTGACTCGCGGGCTCGCCTGCACGTCATCAGATGTCGAAATGACTCCCCACCACAGCATTTATTCGTTGCCTTGAACGCAATACAACTTGAACCATAATACAACTTGAACCATAATACAACTTGAACCATAATACAACTTGAACCAAAGAAATCATATCTCGCTGACGGCAATATGGCTGAAAAAGGCGAGCATCTACTCCAGAGGCCACTTTATGGTATGCTTCTCCTCTGCACCTACAATATATGTGACTGACGACAGCAGTGTTTGATCTGCCTGAAGAGCTGCTAGCCACACTCACACTCAAAGACCAGTCCCACCGGCCCCTCCCGCCGTCACCCCCTCGCACACCTGCTGCGCCTGGCAAGTCTCTCGACGCTTCAGACTCCTACGAGGTTGCCCCCGCCAAAGCTACCTCGTGCTCCCTCTGCGGGCTAAGCTTCGCCTCTGTCACGGAGCAGCGCAGCCACATCCGATCAGACCTCCATGGCTACAACTTGAAACAGAAGATCAAGGGCGCAAAGCCGGTGGGCGAGGCAGACTTTGAGAAGCTCATCGGCGATCTGGACGAGAGCATATCAGGCTCCGAGTCGTCCGAGTCAGATGAAGACGAGGATGATCAGGATGGCACGAAGCCGAAAGACACGACCCTGAGCGCGTTGCTCAAGAGACAGGCGAAAATTTCGAATCCTGAATTCGATGAGTTTGCAGTGACCAAGAGGCAACGAGGGCCCGGTAAGCCTCCGCTGCTGTGGTTCTCATCGCCTGAACTGCCAGAGAATCTGTCGCTTGGTGTCTATCGCGCCGTTTTTTCGGTCGAAGAACAGGAAGAAGAGTCACACGTTCTGGAAACACTACGAAGAAAGCAGCTCGCGCCAACACAACCACCCAAACTCAAGCCGGACGGTGGCGTCCCTCTGCCTGGCACAGATATCGGGCCGCACTATTTTCTGTGCATGATCGGAGGTGGGCATTTCGCGGCCATGGTAGTGGCATTAGCGCCCAAGATGGGCAAGAAGCACACCGGCGTAGACGAGCGTTCTGCGACAGTAGTTGCGCACAAGACATTCCATCGATACACCACTCGACGGAAACAAGGTGGATCCCAGTCCGCCAACGACAACGCGAAAGGCAACGCGCATTCAGCTGGTTCCTCCATACGTCGATACAACGAGACCGCACTGGTCAATGAGGTACGAGAGCTGCTGTTGAGCTGGAAGACAATGATCGACACGGCCGACCTCATCTTCGTACGTGCGACTGGTGCTACGAATCGACGGACGCTGTTCGGCCCGTATGAAGGCCAAGTCCTGCGGAATAATGATCCTCGCAACAGAGGATTTCCTTTCAGTACCCGACGAGCGACACAGAAAGAGCTCATGCGAGCTTTCGTCGAGCTTACGCGGGTCAAGCAGAGTACAATTGATGAGGCTACGCTTGCTGCTATGAATGCTCCACAAGCTGAGACCACGCCAGCACCTGCGCCAGCGAAGCCGAAGCCCGCAAAGCCCTCGAAAGAAGAGGAAGAGGCTACCTTACACACCTCCCAGATTATACCTTTGATCAAACGATCAAAGGTACCAGCGCTTCTGAACTACCTCAAGACCAATAGCATTCCGCCCACGTTCACATTTCTGCCTCCTAACCACCACACACCAACCCCCCTGCATTTTGCTGCATCGCTCAACTCTGCGCCGATCGTTCTTGCGCTTTTGACAAAAGGCGGTGCGAATCCCACGCTTATGAACGATGATGCCCGCACGCCCTTCACCTTAGCTGGAGACCGTTCCACACGCGACGCATTCCGTGTCGCACGCCACGAGCTCGGAGATTCAGCTTGGAATTGGGACGACGCCGGCGTGCCTGCTGCGCTTTCTCGCGCCGACGCAGACAAACGGGATGCCCAAGAGAAGACTGAGATGGCTGCTGAGACCAAAGCCGAGTCTGAGCGGCGGAAAGCCGAGACTGAGAGGGTGCGCAAAGAGAGTGAGGCTGAAGAGACGAGACGAAGAGAGCAGCGAATTGGCAAGGGCAAGGCGTTAGGCGCGATGCCTGTCAAGACAGGTGCTGATTTGAGAGAAGAGGAGATGAGGGGACTAACGCCTGAGGCGCGGGCGAGGATGGAGCGCGAACGGAGAGCGAGGGCAGCTGAGGAGAGATTCAAGCGGATGCAGGGCAACTAATCTCGACTGTGTCCGTTTCCATCAATAATGTAATGGTTGCACGGCATGCATCTCATGTGCTCATTGGCAGGTTTCGTGATCCAATTGATCCATGTATATTTATACTCTACAACGCACCCAACTCCTTCAACTTGCTAATCATGCCATCCACATCCTCAACCTTGACTCCGCCCTTCCGTGGCGGCGGTTCGGTAACCTTGACCGTCTTCAATCTCAACTCCGTATCCAGGCCATAGTCTCCCAAACTCTTCTTATCCAGCTTCTTCTTCTTCGCCTTCATGATATTCGGCAAGCTCGCATACCTCGGCTCATTCAGCCTCAGATCCGTGGTAATGACCATTGGCAACTTAGCCTTCAGCGTCTCTACCCCACCATCTACTTCGCGAATGACCTCGACCGTTTCGTCCTTGATAGTAATCTTAGAAGCCTGGGTAGCTTGCGGCCAAGAAAGCAGGCCAGCGAGCATCTGCCCCGTCTGTCCCGCGTCGTCGTCGATACTCTGCTTGCCCAGAATGACCAGATTGCTCTTGTTCTCCTCGACGACTTTCTTCAGCAACTTGGCCACGCCCAACGGCTCGAGCGCATCTTTCTCCTCGACGACGACGTGCACGCCGCGGTCGGCGCCCATGGCCATGGCGGTGCGCAGGATGTCTTGGGCCTTGGGCGGGCCGGCGGAGAAGGCGACGATTTCCTCGACTTTGGGCGCGGACGAGTGGTGCGCTTTTTGCTCGCGGAGGCGCACGGCTTCTTCGATGGAGAGCTCGTCGAAGGGGTTCATGGAGTGTTTGACGTTTGCGGTTTCGACGGCCGTTTGGGCGCGGTTGACGCGGGGTTTGACCTGGGAGTACTGTTAGCCATGGAAACCTACTTCATTGTGGTGTTTGGGAGATAGTATGGGCGTCATGAATGCATTTATGATTCAATGGCGAGAATGAGGAAGGGAAGGGTGTTTTGGAAGAGTGGAGAGCGTACCGCATAGTCAATGACCCGCTTGACAGGTACTAATATCCGTAGACTCGACATTGTGGATGGTGTGGTGTCAATCCCAAAGATCGCAGGGAAATGTTGGACATGCACAATCGGAGGCCAGGGTGGGGGATAGCATCGGAGCTTCCATCAACTTAGCCGAGGCGTTTCCGTCACTGTCTTGGCGCCGTAGATGCGATGACATCCTAGAGGAACGCGAAGCTTGTGAGTAACACGACCGTGCACCTCATATCATTCTTGAAGTCATTTCGATCTCGTTGAGTCCGGCGACTGAACTTTGGAATGCGTGCTCGTTAGACCAGCTTTGCTTCGTAAGCCTTCTGCAGGAGGACAGTAAGTGACTAAGTATATTTCAGTTAGGTGCGGACCGGTTACAATTAATTCTAAAGACAAGCCGAGACTCTCATTTTCCTATCCTTCATCACACAATTCTCTCGAGCATCAAATCTTTGGGGAGTGGCGCCCATAACCCGAAGGTCTCATCCAGTTGTAACACGATAGTCGCTTCTCCACTACACAGAGACTGTGATTTTGGAACATCATGCCGAATCTCCTGATCCTCTCGCTCGACGGCTTCTCCGCGTCTTCGAGGCAGATGTATCCACAGCTCTTTTCGAGGATCCTGTCACGCACCGTTGTCCATGAGTCCCTTACGTCAGACGATGCCCTGAACTATATAGGATCAGGATGGCCGAGCATCATACTTTGCTCGGACCCGTCGGTAGCAGACGTGAAAAATAAGGATCTCCTAGCAGCAATTATTGATTGGATCAAGCATGGCTGCACAATGATATTTATGGGCTTCTTCGCCTCCACCATCGAATATCCTGTTCTGGACAACCTGTTCAAGGAGCATTTAAAGCTAAGATGGCGAGTCGCGGCGTATACTTCGCATGATGTGCGCCTGCAACACACTGTGGATGATAACATGATCAGAAGAGCGAGTCTGGCACCAAAGTTCAATGCGAGTGCCGTCTATCTTGGTCATGTACATGCCACGGAGATGGTGTACGCTGGAGGACCTGCGAATGTAGCATATGCTGCATTTACACGGATTGGATTGGGCAAGCTCGGATACATTGGGGACGTCAATTTCGGTGAAGAGCCGGAAAGACTGATCCTAGCCATGTGCCACTTGGATCGACCTGAAGACACATTGGAAGACATGGAGATGTGAGCTGCACAGAGTCTTGAGACTGACTACAAAGGACATGTCGCATATACCATCCAATCCGATAGTGGCGAGTTGAGAGAACTGCCTATCTCGGAGATAGGGAGATTACCCCGCAATAGAGGACATGACGAAGCTCCTGCCTCGTTTGGCTGGATGATAGTGGACGTAAGATATCAAAGTTATTAAGAGCTGATGCTCCGCACGTACGATTCGATGACTCGAACTCCCACAACAACCACCTCAAACATTCAACCACATCTCGCTCGACTTCTGGGTCAATAATCAGCATGGCGTCCACGACTCCAGCTGAACAACATCGTAAAGCCGTCATCGGATCTCCATCAAACTTCTGGCTCCATTCTTCCCAAACTGGATTCGATCTTACACATCCATTATCACCGTCCAACCCCACCCCAGGCCCCAGAGTGACGTTCCAAACCACCACCAGCCCCATCACCATCTCCCCCGCTAGGTCCGCCCTCGTCATAATCGACATGCAAAACTTCTTCCTCTCCCCTGCCTTTGGGCGCAAGTCAGGCGCCGGCCACGCTGCATGTGACCAACTCATCCAGCACGCCATCCCCGCCGCACGCAAAGCCGGCATCCGAATCATCTGGCTAAACTGGGGCCTCTCAGACCAAGACATGAAGACCCTTCCACCAGCCGTGAAGCGCACTTTCGGCTTCTACAGCGTGCCAGCAGAAACCGTGCTCGAACCCGGTAGCGCCGCATTCGCCGACCACCCCACCAGCGTGAGCGTAGACAGGAACGGAAATCCGAGCGCCACGGACTCCGCATACAAAGGCCTTGGAGCAGAGTGTGGTATATTGACACTCGACGACGGAAGTACTATCGACGCAGGAAAGATGCTAATGTGCGACCAATGGAACGCCGCACTCTACCCGCCCCTCGACGCCATATTCCTCCAAGGCTCCCGCCTCCCGCACAACCCCGACGTGTGGATCCACAAAGACCGCATGTCGGGGCTCTGGGGCGCGAGCACTGCTTTCGAAGAGTTTTTAGAGAAGGAGAGCATCAAGACGCTGTTGTTTTCCGGTGTGAATACAGACCAGTGTGTAGGCGGCACATTGACGGATGCGTTTAGCAAGGGGTATGATTGCGTGCTGTTGAGTGATGGGTGTGGGACGACGAGTCCGGAGAGCGCGCAGGAGGCGTATGAGTATAATGCGGCGAAGACGTATGGGTTTTGTGCGACGTGTAGGCAGGTGGCTGAGGGGGTGGAGGGGATGGGGGAGTGAGGGAGGGGGAAGATTGAGCTGTCTCCAAGTGTGTTGGGGAGGGTCGAGAGCTTGCAGACTGTGCTGGTTTATCTAGTCCTTGAATCATACTCAGTTGGACATGTAGTATATCTATCACTTGGGTTCGTAATCTCTCATCTCAACAGATCTCGAGGGCATGTGGTCTAATGGTCAAGGCGCCCAATTGCAAGAGGCTCTTGCCCATACGCTGGCGGGGCAATGGCCACGCCGGTGAGGGAGATGCGGGTTCGAGCCTCGCTGTGTCCACTCTTTATGCTTCATTGCCTTAAATCTAGGTTCTCCACCGAACTACTAATTGAGTGAGCAGGCACATAGGCAAACAATCACTCTCGTTGCTCACTTTTTTGCTCATGTTATAGCGTGGTGATGTAGTTCTACGGTCCCAGAAATACTTCACTGCCCCGTACTGACTGAGTGATCGTTCGACGCATGTACCATACGTATATCACTATACTTCGCGTTCTCCCATCTCAACGTCTCAAAGACAGTGCCGCGTAATTATCAATATACTTCCCGCTCTCCCATTTCGATATCTCAAGGGCAGTGCCGTGTATACATGACTATGCTCCCCGTTCTCTCATCAATATCTCAAGGGCATGTGGTCTAACGGTAAAGGCGCCCTCGCTGGTGGAGCAATGGGTTCGTCAACGCAAAGGGGAGATGCGAGTTCGAGCCCCGCTATGTCCAAACCTGCTTATTCTTTTTGCTACACCGTCTAACATACAGGTATACATAAGCCTACAGGCTCGGTTGTGTAGATGGGGGAGAGGAAGCGCAGTACAGACATCAATCACTCAAGCTTATTCTATATTACATACTCGATGCTTCACACTCAACTCGCCACTCACATCTAAAGTGAAACCTCTACAGGTTGCTACAACAAACGCTCACCCGCCCGCACTCTCACTTCGCTGCCCCACTCACTCTAACACATATCTAAACCCACTTCACTGTCTCTATTTAGATACCAGAATAATCACAACTCTCTCATCAAACAAATCTCCAGGGCATGTGGTCTAATGGGTAAGATTCTGCCACCGTATAGGATGACGATCGGAGGTCGTGCACCGTTCTTAGTCGGTGTACGGTCGCTTGGTGGCGGAGATGCGGGTTCGAGTCTCGCTGTGTCCAGTTTCTTTTTTTTTTTTGCTTTCTGTCGTCCATCCTTCACTGCTGTGGTGACAAAGGTGGAAAGGGGCCGTGAGACGAAAAGGTGATCAAGGAACATCGATGGATCTAGTTGAGGCCTGCCTGTAGCTACATGTACCTGGAAAGATTACTTCGCCCAGCGTCCTGCATGCTTTGGGAGCTGCATGGATGGAATAGATATAATTCTTTGGGTTGCGGCTGATCGCTGTTGACATTTTCGTGTTACCTCACACCGACCTTATCCATCACCTCCTCATCTCCGTCCCGGCCTCTTGGGCTTCGCAAACCCTTTCTTCTCCTCCTTCTCTTCCTCTTTAAACTCCTCCAGTATCACTGCCTCACTAACCTCTTCCGGATTCGTCGCCTCCAGCTTCTTCGCAACCTTCAATCCACCATCGTTCTGCGCGAGCCCAACCACATTTCCCCGACTCGCAGCATACAGCATGCGCTCCCTGATCTTGGCTGCGCTTGGACACGTAGAGATGAAGACAATCGATCCCGCCGCGTCGTTGTGTCGGTAGAAAGCGTACCGCGGCTCCTTGGGATCAATCTGGGAAGCGATTGTGGCGGGTGTAGCCGATGTGCTGGAGACGAGTTCGAGGGTCTCGTTGCCCGGGTTCATGCGTAGTTGAACGAGATTGTCACCACTTCCCTGGCCCAGACTTTGCAAAGCGCCTGCAATCCCATCGTCTGCCCTGATCGCAATTCTGCCACCCTGTGCTAGCCCCTGGCCCCTCGTCCCTCTGCTCTCCAAAGCCTCCGCCTCTTTGATGTCCTGCAGACTCTGCTCCTCGGCCGTCAATGGGTTCGCCTTCGCCTCGTGTGCAAGATGCTTTTGCCAGCCCTCAGCTGTCAGCTCGGCGGCTTCTGTCGTGAAGATGGATTCCGGGAAATGCTCGCCGCCCAGCTCGCGCACCAGCGTGAGCCGCGTGCTGGCGAAGAGCATCTTTTGTCGCACGGGTGCGGCGTTCGGCACGTAGGTGACGGCGACGAGGGATTTATCCGAAGAAGAGAGGGAGTCGGCGCGTCGGAGGAGGATGTAGAGCGCAGCATTGGGGGTTATATGGGACGAGAGGTTGGAGAGGTCGGACAGGAAGGAGTCTGATGACGACGATATGGAGGCGCCGGGAACTATCGTCTCATTTTGGATTGTAGCGATCAGGCCGCGCTGGGAGATCGAGGTGATGAGGCTTCCGAGGGCGGATTTGAGCTCCTGCGAAGCTGTTGAGCTGTTAGCTAGCTGTTGTAGATGTAGGGGCGGTGGAGCTAAGTGTACCAGCAATTCCAGATTGCATTTTGTTTGTGGATGCTCCTCGACTCTTATCAATGCTAGGAGGTCTGGTCTGGAATTGTGGTGGAGGGTGTTTTAAGTTGTTGCAATGTCGAGCTTGAAGCTTGACCGATGTTTACGCTGACGACGAGGGGTTACGATATAGTGGGGCAGGCACCAGGGACTACTTCGTACTTGGCGGTCTGCCGCATGCCGTCCCCTTGATCACTTTCACTGTGAACAATCATTCTTGTAAACTTTAAAATATCTTTTGGTAGTATATGCAGCGTCATACTGCCAGACTAGTGCAATGCACGAAGCGCAATGGATATCAACATGCTCAGCACCCATAGCTCATCCGGCTTCTACTCCTCGTACTGTCCACCAGGCAACATCTCCCTGCCTTTCTCTAACACGCCTTTCAGGTATTCGTATACTGTGAACGTAACAGCCTGGCCAGGTGCAACACGCATGACGCGCGGTGTGATACCCTTGTAGAAACTGCGCACGCCCTCTTGTCTCCACATTTCACTGTTCAAGTCAGCGCGGTTGCTATAGTACACCAGAAGACTCAAACCTTACTTTGCAATGTTGGATATCCTTTTCACAGCGCTCACGCCCGGCTCAGCTGGTGTTTTCTGTAATCTTGTCTTGATAGTGTCAATTGGCGCATTGGTAAAGGGTCCCACAGCACCAGACATCAATCCAATCAACGACGTCTCGTAGCTGGGTAGATCGTTCGTGCCGTGATATTTCTGGAGAAACGCCCTCAGTTCCGAGTATGCAGTAAAGTTGGCAGCCTGATTCGTTCCTTGCCTCAAAGCAGTGAGCGAAACACCACGCCATAGAGTGCCCGCGCCTTCTTCCTTGATCACAGTGTAGAATGCGTGTGCAGCGTTTCGGTACTTCGGTACGTCTAGGGGGTCGGCCATCGAGTGGTGTTGCGCTTGTAATCGAATCTTGATAACTTCCATGGGCGTGACAACGACAACGGCCTCGGTGACACCAGCAGACAAACCAGCTAGCGAGTATATTAGCAACCATGTCTCGCACAATTGACGGGATTTTGAACATTCGACCTACCCAAGAATGTGGCCTTTGAAGTGACGGTGCCATTGCTGTCTGCCAGCATTTGCTTATACCATTCATAACTGGTAAATCGAGTCGCCATTTTTGGGACGATGCCTGTGAGCACTGCGCCCAAGCCCTTGTACAATCCTAAAGCGGTCTCGCGCTTCACAATCTCTTTTCCAGTCGTCAGAAAACCACGTTTTGGTGCCTATAATTCAGAATGTCAACCGAGTATTCCTTGTGGTTCGATGTCGTCGCGCAAACTAGGACTCGAAGAGGGAAGAGACATACTCCTGGCGCGCGCGCTCGTCTTGACAATTGCATTCGGACTTTGATCGTGTCTATGACCCATAAACATCTTGCTCCCCGGATCACTGAGGGCAGTATAATTTACCTAGAGGATGGCACACGAGAGCCTCCATCATACCTGCACCTCCACCCGCTAGACAATAAGTCAGCACTTCCTCAAGATCCCAAAATCTTCAATGCTGTGTCCAAAGGCGTACCGATTAGATTCGTAGCCGCCGAAGCAGGCTTCTTGCCGCCAGGGCCAGCCGTCGACTTCGCCGACATGGTGTGTATAAGTTGCTTGAATGTAAAATTACACGGCGACGCGACGCAGCAATCGCGAGTCTAAATCTGTGTATCTTCTCGGTCGCAAGGATGCAACAATGACGCGCCCCAAGCAACGACGATCAATTGTGTCGCAACGAGCTCCTGACCCCAATTTTTCTCCAGCTCTTCCAAGACCCTCGGCTTTTGAATCCGGTGACAGATGACGGAAGACGAGACGAGACTGGACAGCGAACAAAGGCAAGTGAAGAAAGAGGTGAGCTCAAAGTCCAATGCAGCAGAACCAAGATCAGCAGAGAGCAGAAGAAAAGAAAAGGACTAGAAACCAGTCACACCCAAACCTTTTCCCTTCAAGTCCATAGCTCCCCTAGAGCTACCCGCGGATGTGTTAGGCTCGAGCCATAGCTGCGAAAGCCTCGGCCCTTTGAGCACCACATTCGCGGATGTTAGCCGGATACTTAGTCCTAGTCCCTGGCCTCTTCTCCACAAAGAAAATTATGGGCGGAAGCTGGCTCGTCAGGTGCGCTTGCTACCCCATAGCCACTCTGCCCCGTGGACGAGCGGAGCTGGAGCGTCCTACCTCTCGGCCGGCCATCGGCTGCTGGAATTACGTTGCCGAGCATGCCCAAGAGTCAGGGCATGGATGCTGTGTATGGCTGTGAACTTGCTTGGCTCTTAGTGGTTTGCGTGACTCTAAAAGCGTTCGTCGCGCGCATGATCTTCAGCATTCGCGCCTTTCACGAGCGAAATGTGATGATGCGCAATTGGTTTGCATGTGGGGTAGGAGACATGTGAAAGATGACGTTGAGCGACAGGACACCAGACCCCGGAAATGCTCCGCTGCAGCGTCCCGAGTCTGGCCGGCTGAGCACGTGCGCATAGTCTGCGAATAAGAACCGGAGACTTCAGCCACCACAGCTCGCATGCTCTCTCCGTACCTAGGCTTGTGATTGCAAGAATCTCGCGATATTGTATCATTCCGAGGTTCAGTGTTGATTTCCAAACAGAATGCGTCGAGAACATTCATATGCAAGTAATTGGGTATATTCTCTACGATATTTCTCCATGTCATCGAAGACTCCCTTCAACCACCAAGGCTCAAGAAAACCTCACTTCATTGAACAAGCTGGCCCTGATCTGAATCAGAGCAACGAGCTCGAGCACGAACTCTTGGAGTATGACCACGTTCGTAATAATGTGTAATAGACTTGCTTCGCGGAATTCGTCCTTCTCCCCTTCCTGCTCTTCCTGCTCTGCATCGACGGAAAGTTCCTCTGTATCGTCTTTGGGCGGAGGCTGATATTTTGAGAGCAAGACTTCCATCGTCTGCGAGCCAGCAGGTCGCCGGAAGCGAATACGTCTCTTCAAAAAGTCTGAGTGTTTCAGTCCCGCGAAGTTCGCTTCAATGTCCGAAAAGAGAGTAGTTTGCCGTTTTGCTGCTTGAGGAGCGGCCAGTGGAGACAAGGCTCTCGAAGGTGAACCCACGAGTGTCTGTCCACCAACCTTTGACGGCGCCGGAGATGAATTAGGTGTGTTGCGTTGTTCCGCTAGAGCCTCTTTTCTACCACGCGGCGATTGAGTTCTCGATGGCGTTGTAGGGGCATCTAAGACATGCTTCGGGATTTGTGGAGTCCAAGAGCCTGCAGGGGTGTCTGTTGGGGGTCGCACAGGCTTCTGCTGTGGTGTCGACATCTTCATGGCCTCGTGCATCTCTTCGTGGAACCGGAAAGCGTTCTTCCGATTGGCAACATGCTCGTCCCAGTCCTGGATGTCGTTTCGCAGCGCGTCTACTTGTGCCTGTAGTTGTTGCAAGCATGTGAGTAACTGTGGCGCTGCCGATGGCTTCCATGACGGAGCACGACTTGCCAAGAGCATGTCTCGGAAGCTCTCGTTGGTGAACTCTGTAGGTTCTGGGCCCGTGTCCTCGAAGTGGTAGTCTGCAGGGTCGACTGAGAGCCAGCCTTCGAGCCTCAATTGAGAGCAACTGCCCAAGCCGATGATTGTCTCGGTAAGGGCGAGATTTGTCTCAATGTCGTTTGTGAGGAATGTGAGTAGCAGATCAACCAGAGATTGGAACAACGGGTCTTCCGGTAGTAGGTAATGCGGGTCGACTTCCCTGGCTGCGGTTTCGGTCTCGTCAAAATATCCAGGGCTTTTGGTAGCCGCATCAGGCAGCGCGATTGACTTCAGAGAGCAGGGATGGCTCTCCAACATGCTCTGTGTATCTTTCAAATGGCTGTCGTACGCATCATCCACTCCATCCTCCCCTCCAACATCGATAGCAAGATTGAGGTATGACTCTAGTTCAACGTTGAGTGCCCCCACTGTCCTGTAGTGCTCTTTGTGATGAACATACATGACCTTAACAAGAGAACCAAGAGCGTAACCATGATTTTTACCAAGTATGACCGTGGTTAGCTTCAGGGCTGCACTGACAGTTTGTGCATTACTTGAGCTGGTACTTCCAAGTACTAGGTCGACAAGATTGAACAGAGAGGGGTTCAATCTGTCATCATCTTGGTCTGGAGCATTGAGAAGAATCAACGACTGGCGTCTCTTGACTGCAGCTGGTGATCGCGGCGTCCTCGGTGAAGTCGCAGTATAATCCTGAAGGGCAAGCAGGTACTGTAATATCATAGTGACCAGCTCAGGGTGATCTAAAGCATCGAGGATGCGTCTGAGATAGGTAAGGACTGCAACTGCAGAGCCACCATCAGCATCCGAAGACTCTAGTAGCGACGGATACAGAAGCTGCTGCAGGAAGAGAATCTGAAAATGGTCGATCAAGGTATGTCTCACATCAGTGGATCGACAGTGCTCCAGTACGTCTTGCCAGAAGGTAAGATAGGAGAGGAAGGTCAGGAGGTGGTTCTGAAAGTCCTCGCCGAAGAAGCTCTCCGCTTGAGCATTAGCCTGCATCTCGCTGTAATCGGAGAGTGAGAGGATGATGGGCAGATTCTGAGGTGGGTGAAGAACTGATAGTTTCCTGCACCTAGTTAGCGGATGTGTGTTGACTGTTGCCGAAATGATATGTCGTACCTGCTGAGCTGGCTGTATAATGCTCCCAGTCCAGTTGCCATTAGAGTAGGGAGGTCGCTGTTCACGATCCATGCCTCCAACGTAAGCGATTTGGATGCCGACTCGAATATGTAGAGAAGTCCTGTTCGTGCGAAGTCGCCGATTCGGCCCTCGTGATGGACGTGATCGATGAGCTGGTAACATAGTGGGAAGTCCTCTTTCTGTGTGACGCCTGCAAAGTCGACTTTTTGGTTCACTAATCGGCCACTGCCGTCTGATGAAGCAGTAGTGAACCAAACGGGCAGAATCTCCGGTTGCAGTCTGATCTTGGCTGCGATGCCAAATAGCAGTTCCACGATGTCCGCTTCGATGTCCTCTCCTACGCCCATGCTCCCAGAGCCAACTGTGCGATTGATGAAGTTCATAAGAGACACAGCGAAGACATCGTTCTCCAAAAAGTCCTCCTCTTCGCTATCGATGAGGGCATTGTAGAACCCAACAGCGTCCCTGACCATTCCCTCATCGTGCGAGGTGGCGGCGATCTTGGAGACTGCTGTGTATATTTGGTTGCCTGCGGCGAATTGTAGGCACATATGAGGGGCCGGCGATCGGGACTCATCATTGAGTATTGCGGTAAGGGCTTGGAACCCACGGCGTATGTTGCCCAAAGATTCGCGGTCGCTCGCGAGATTTTGTGTCTTTTGCCATGTTTGCTAGAGCCACGGTCAGACCAGTGCCACAACCTCTGTATGTTGTCCTACCAGAACTTGGTTGTATCGTTGTCGGAAGCGTGCCAGACGCTGCTGTGGGTTGTTTGGGGCGGCCTGCTTCTTCTGGGAGGAGCCGCCAAGTAGCCTCACCCACTATCGTGCGTCAGTCGCAGCTACATGTAGACAGTAACAACACATACGAAGTCCATGAAGATATCTAATCACCCCGCATTGGGGCGAGGTACGTGGGGGATGCAGGGTTGGCAAGCGTGAGGTTCGGTGCGGGACGCGCGCATCGTTGGCGCAAGCTCTCAAACAGGCCCTGTCGCGGCTTTCCCAACCAAGTAAGAACCACCGACTTTCCACCACATCGTCATCTATCACGCCGCAGATCTTCAGAAAGAATATTACAGCAGGAACGAATCGTCCATTGCAAGTTTGGCGAAGTTTGTGTAGAGTTTACCAGCGACGCAATAAGCACATATCAGAAGGTCAGTCAATAGATGTACGCGGTATGTCAAATTATTCAGAGCAGCCAAGTAAATTGTGAGCTAATGTCAATTAATCCACATTGACCTGCACTACAAACCTTCTGTGAACGAATTCTAATCATCCCCTCTCAAAAACCCCTTGTTCCCAAATGTCCTCCTCTCCATCGTTCCCCCGATACCCTTCGGCCCCCTCCTCGCATCTCCCTGCCGTCCCTTCAACCACTTCTCCCGCACATCCCTTGTGCCGCGGTTCGCTTTTGGCGGTAGTACCTTATTCCTCTGTCCCAGCACGGCCACACTCAACTTTCCCTTTTTCACGTCCTTGACTCCCTTCTCCGAGCGCTCGAGGAATTTGATGTGCCGATTTAGCTTCTCTTGTCGCAGCTCTTCTTCCGTCTTCCCTGAGCGCTCTTGAGGAGGTGTTGGGGCGCGCTGGTCTGGAATGTTGGAGAGGAGGGATGTGGGGAGCAGGCCGGAGAGGTCGACTGATTTGGATAGGGACTTGGAGGGTTCGGCGGTTTCTACCACCTCGTCGTCCTGGGCTTTCTGTTGTTTGGCAAGCTGCTTCGCCAGCTTCTTCGCCTTCTTCTCCTCGCGCTTGCGTTTCTCGGCTTGTTCAGTGGCAATGCGCTGCTCGCGGGCCTCGCGCTTTTGGCGCTCTTTTTCTTGCGCGGCAAGCTGTGCCCGCACTGCGTCTTGTCGCGACGCAGCGGCTTTAGAGGCAGCGGCGCTGGTGGTGACGACTTCAGGGGCTTCGTCGGAGTCGCTTGCGTCGTCCTCGGAGTCTGCGATCTCGGCCTGTGCGGCTTGTTCTGCTTCGTAGCGCTTGTGGCCTTGGAGGTCGATGGTGGTACTCTCGAGTGTCACCTCGGGCTCTTCGCTGCCAAAACGGACGTGTGCCTTCTTTGTTTGTGGCTCAACATCTTCGATCGGGACGGCTGGCTCGCTCTCGTAGCTGGATGACGGTATTTCATTGGCCACCTCTTTTGCATCGCCCTGCGACAACCTCTTGCGACCATTGGCCCTCTTTGCTCGCGGTGTTGGCGAATCCTGTGCCTTCTTGGTGGCAGTCGGCATTGTGGCGACATCATCCTGCTCTACGGAGGCGTTCTCGGTCGCTTGTGTCGGTGTTGGCGCATCTTCTGCTATCGCCTCCTCCGTATCCTCGACGTCCGCTGACGGCGGGGAGAGCTTGTCGACGATTACTTGCGGGCTCGAGCGGCGGCGAATGGGCAGCTTCCCCTCTTGAGTAGAGCTGGCTGGGCGAGTACGCGGTAAGACATCGATTGAGTCTGATATGGTTTCTAATGGACTTGGCGCATCTTCTTCGTCCTGGGTAGACTGAACTTCTTCCACCGCCTTCTTCTTCGGTGTACTCCGCTTTTGTCGCTTAGCTGCGGTAGGCGTGTCGATAGCCTCTATATCGCGCTTCAAAGCCCTCCTCTTTCCGGTGCTTTGCGGCGTCGCCGACGAGTCTTGACCAGGCGTCTCGGTTCCGCGTCGCGTGGTGACCATGCTGACTTCGAGGTGGTGTGAAGTTGGTGGCGTGTCTCTTAGCTCACTCGAACGATCCTGAACTGAGGGAGAGCGACTCAGGATGCGCTTTGCTGTACTATAAAGGTGGTTGAACATGGTGGTGGAGAAGACTGGAGAATCTCGAATTTTTGGCGCGCCAAGATTTCATGCAACGTTAGCTCGATTGCGGACCTCCGAGATCGACCTCCAATCATCTTCACCCTCACTGTCCCATCATACCTGGACAGTACAGAGCTATGTCTGCCGTTCGAGTATTGGCACGACAATCCAAGCCATTGCCGTTTTCAATCGCCTGCGCCTTCTGTCAAGCCCGACATTTCACACCATTTGCCCGAGGCAATGTCCCGCCCACGCCATTGAAGAGGTCTAAATGGCAGGTGAAGTCGCCTGTCAAAGATCTTCGCCAAACGTATGCAACTGCGCCTAGGCAAAAGCTAGATGTAAAACGATTACGGACCGAAGTTGACGAACGTGCTCGCGTCGGCTACTATACCTTGACCAGGAAGCAAGGAGTCATGCATATCGATCCTGCAACGGCCAACAGCATTGCCAAAGAATTCCTCAACAATGAGAAGAACATGGAGCCTTTGAAAAACATCAAGCGTCTGAGTGCCAGTGCGTTTCATCTTCCACATCCATCCAAGACGCCCAACTGATCTATGTAGAGTATAGTGTCAGCGTCGAGGATCTAGCTGCTCTTGCTCTCGTTACCCGCCAGATTCCCGATCTGTCGAACGCAGAGAAGAAAGCGGCTTTACCACCAAGCCGGCATATACCTCTAGCGGTCGCGATGCTCAAAGGTTGCGCCCAATTGGAAGACCCACTTACTATCACATATTTTATGACGGCAATATATTCTGCTGAAGCGGGTGAACATCCCAAAGCCAAAGCAATAGTTTCCAGTATCTCCTCAAACGAGCTCGCACAATACCATGAGATTCTGTCCCGGCTCGGAGCCAAGTCTGCAAAGATCGCACTCGGTCCGGACGTGTTGACATTGCAAGGCTTATTCCTCGAAAGAGACGGGAAGATAGACGAGGCAGAAGCAGTCTATACACAGGCTGTGCAACGGACTAGCTTCAACTTCAACCCCAGAGCGAGGCATCCGATGGCTCTGCCCCTCATCGCGCCTTGGAACGCGCTTGGGCAGCTTCTGAAATCTAGCCAAGACCCAGGAAAGAGAGAAAAGGCGAAAGAATATTTCAGACGCGGAGCCATTGAAGGAGATGATCCACTTTCTTGCCTCGAACTCGCTGCAATGAAGAAGAAGGGAAGTCTGGAATGGCTGAAATACACCAGTAAAGTCGCAGCATCTGGCCACCGAGATTCTATGGTGGAACTCGCCACATTCTACGAAGAAGCGAGCAAACCAAAATCTTCCCTGTTGGCAGCAAGTGCGACACGGAAGGCGCTCGATTGGTTGCTGGAATGGAAAAGCAACAGTGTGGTGAGGGTCGCGCAGGAGTGGCAACGAGCTGCTGCACGGATGGGCCACAAACCCTCGCTATTGAAGCTTGCGGACGACAGTCGTTCGAGGGGGGATCTGGAAGGAGAGAAACCATATTTGCGAGCATTGACTGAACCACCCAGTCAGCCTGGGCAAATCGAAGAGTGGCCGCAACTAGCACAAATTGGACGGCAACGACTTGCGGGGATCAGATGATTGGACCCCGACTAGAAGCAGTTCTTTCAAGGAATTACGGCCATTTTGACGAAGATACTGTTCATAGGGCTTCCGCGCACGTCAACCTTTCAAACGCCACAAATGTACAAAATCAACACGACCGATCGACGCCACCCAGTCAAAGCTAAGGCAATCAGGGTTAAATGTCTAAGCAAAGATGAAAACAAAAGAATTCTAAGCGTACTGGTCTATCGTACAAGTACAAAGGGGATTTCGACAATGACCCGTAACGACAGGAATGGTTACAACAATGTACATGTACTCGATCGAAGCGACGTACCGACTGGGTCCAATACTCGACTTGTTACTCCTCGTCCGTCTTACTCACAACATCAAAATATCCCGGCATCCTCACCTCTCCCTCCCCACTGCCCACCCCATTCATTCCTCCATTCATTCCTTCCTTCTTTGTAGGACTATGATCCGCTCTCGGACTCGTCATCCCCGCCCCCATTCTCTTGAGCGCCTCAAACGTCATCTGTAACCTCGTCTGTCCCTGTCCCAGCGGCGTAGCCGTGGCCGCCGAATCTGGACTCAACCAACCGTTGCCATTTGTCGTGTTCGACGTGCCCGTCCAACTCTTGCCCCTCGACAGCGTGGGTGGTGGGCCGGCGCTGTGGTGCCGCGGCAGGATCGTCGGAGTAGGTAGCGGACTCTTCTGCGGACTCGACGCTGGGTCCGCAAACTCCAACACAACAGTACTGCCGCGTCGGGACTCGTAGGTGTTTTGGTTCGCGAGACGAGGGAGCGAGACGCCGCTGGCAGTGTGGGCGCGTGTGAGCTTTGGTAGAGGAGCAGGTGTGAGGGGACGGGCGATGGAGTGGTGACCTGACGATGTCAGTCAGTGTCTGAATCTGATTCGGACAATTGAGATTGAGAGCTTTGATGGCCGAGAGGATGGAAGATGGATGAGGCGGGATGATGATGGGAGAAGAGAGAGGCGATGTGAGAGGACACCCTACCTCGAGCGTGGCGCGCAGTCACCTGGCGATCGGATGTCTTTGGGGCTGCGGGTCGGGGCGTGTGGAGTGGCGTGGTGGGTGCGGTATTGGGAGCTGAGGTCGAAAGCGTCGAGCTGAATGATTCAGCGTGCGATGGGGGCGGTGGTGGGGAAGATGTGTGTGGAAGACAGTCACCGTGGATGCTGTGCGATGGACTGAGCTGCTTGGGGCGCTCGCAGACCACTTCCTGGATAGCAGGAGGTGGAGGAGGTAAAGAAGACGAACGCTTCCGTCCAGCAGCTGGCTTAGGCGGCGCCTCCTTCTCATCCTTGGTGCTCTTTTGCGATCGAGCATCGCTATGACCCTCTTTGCCTCCATCGTCACGCTTATGCTTCGCGTCGAGGTCTGTGACTGTAATGCCCTCAAACTCCTTCTGTAAGTTAGCCAATCTCTCATCATACGACTCGGTCAAAGTGTTTGCAATCGTATTCAGTGTGTCCTGCGCATTGTCACTTGGCTTCCAGTCAATCGGACACAGGACGCCATGTTTAGCAACAGCCTGGAAAGCTTCAAGCAGCCTAAGGGCTTCGAGCACGCTGCGCCCGACAGTGAGGTTGTTGAGCGTAATCTGCACACTCGTCAGTGACTTTCTTTCCCAAAACCTACGGCACCACATAACTTCCAACGTAGTGATAAAAACATGACGACCAACTCACCTGCTGCACCACCCCCTCCCCATCAATCATAAACATCCCCCTCAAACTAACCCCCTCCTCCTCGATCAACACGCCATAATCCCTACTTATCCTATGCGTCGCATCGCTCAGCAGCGGAATATCAATCATGCCGAGTCCCCCAAACTGCCGCGGCACATTCTGCCAGTGCCACAAGCTGTGCTTAGTATCGACGGACATGAAGACGACGCTGCATCCGCGGTCTTTGAATTCGTCGAGGCAGTTTTGGAACGCGAGGACCTCGGTTGGGCAGACGAAGGAGAAGGCGGCGGGGATGAAGAGGATGATGAGCCAGGGCTTGGAGGGGTCGGGGTCCGAGGTGGGTTTGATGGAGGGGGAGATGTAGGTGCTTAGGGAGACTTCTGTTTGGGGGTTGGTCAGTCAGCTGGTGACATAAGGATGACTTTTGATGGAAAGATAGAGAGAGTTTGTGTATACCTTCGATAACGCCTTTGATGACGGCTTCGCAGCGGAAGTCTGGGGCTTTGTGGCCGATGCGGACTTTTCCTAGCATGGACATGTTGGATATGCTGCTCGTTCTCTTCTACTCCCTGTTTGGGACTTTGCAGGTAGGAATGAAAAAGGGACTTGCTTGCAATGCAATGCAGCAAGAAATGGAATAATAGCTCATCGTCAGCTGCGGTGACGTCTTTATATCTCTGCCCCTCTAAAGTAAAGCATCCAACACCATAATGATTCAAGTCTATGCCGTTATGCGGTTGGTGTGGTCATGTCTCGGTTGCTCGTGGAAATGTCTCTGTCGAGCACTTTCGTTCCCCGTTTCAAGGTTGTGCTCGGTAGAGTTGGATTCTAGATGGCGTTCACTAAAGGATCTGTGTAACGTTGTGCTATTATTATGAGTGGTCAAGATGCGAGACATGCAACTAATCTTGGTGAAAGCGACAGCTGGCTAGGACAGGCATCGTACGACTGGAGTGCTTGGCGGTCGATGGGTGGACGCTCACTGTTTCGATCTTGGTATATCATGATCGAAGGGTTCTTTGTTTTAGTTGTTGATTCGTTGGGCTAGCTGAGGTACGTGAGTTGGGGTATGGGTACCAGTACCTTGACATGCGAAGGCTCTAGGCTCGGCAGCTGTGCGGCACATGTTTGAAAGAAGCAGAGGCCTCGATTCGAGGCGTGACGAGCCTCCGAGCCTGCCTCGAATCGAGCTTGCTGAGTAGCAGACGGGTCGATGGTAATGTAACAGTGCCATGTGGACGCTGCTGAATCGTGCTACCAGCGCTCAGGAGGAGACCTTTTCGCAATCATGCTTTGTCCCTTCTCAAGCCTTCCCACGCGCGCTCCCGACACGAAACATCGTTACATGGTCTCATCGCGCCTGGGAGTTTCCCATCTTAGCACGAGACCGTCGATTCTCGCACCAGACCGCGCACCTAAGCAAAGTAGGCGTCGAAATCAAACAAACCATTCGCCATGTCAGCCTCGTCTTCGTCAGGTTGCTCTCCTTCCGCTATGTAGTCGTAGGTGGACAAATCACGCGACGATAAATGCTCTGAGCATGATTTGTCCGAATCAGTATCGTAGTCGGACTCCATCTCCTGTGTGTCCATCTCGTCTCCTGTAAAAGCTCCGAGGCTTCTCATAGTGGCGACAAGTTCCGTCATCGCTTCCTTGTTGCAGTCTCCCACAACCAGCAAGTAATTTGCTTGGTCTAGAGGAGTTTCAGAAGCCATATTGCGGCGATTTAGATCCACAATAGCCTTATCTTTCGAGTTGAGGCCCACAAGGTATCGAGCGACATCGAGGGTACTGAAGTTGTTGATGATTGAAATCGCCAAAGGAGTATTTCCTATGTGGTCTCGATCATTGATTTCTGCCGAGGACAACGGTAACCACCGCTGTACGAGAAGCTCGATGACCTTAACGCTGCCTGCCCAGGCAGCCCAGTGAAGGGCAGTGCGGTAGTCAGAGTCGTGTGGATCGCCGACGGGACCTTTCTCGGTAACATTTAGTAGGCAGTCTATAATCTCAACACTACCACACATGGCAGTTTTGTGAAGTGCTGTCCGACGTTCGGGACATCTCGCCAGGTTGACGAATTCAGCGGGCAGTTGTTCACATAGAAACTCGACAGTTCCCCTGTGATCTTTGCTAGCGGCCACAAGGAGGCAATTCATGCCTCTTTGTTCTCTGATCGGTGTACTCATCTTCGCGCAGAACCCGCCTGGATCCACCTTGTACAAACTCTGAAAGACTCCGGTATGGCCTCCCGCAGCGGCAGCGGTGAGAAATGTCGTCGCAGGAAAGCTAGATCCAGGTATCTGCCAAGCATGGGGATGATGATAGAGAAGTTGCTGGAGCAATGAAATATCGTCACGAGCGTATGCCAGATACCAAACGGAACGACCAGTCACATCTACGTCGCCAAGATTCGTCACCGGCCAAGGTACGCGATTCAGCATCATGGCGCATAAACCAAGCCAAACGACCCAAACAGTCTGGTCTGCCATCGTTTTGAACAGCGTCCCAGATGGCCGAGATTTGTACAAGTTTGTTGGGGATGAAAAGCTGAGAGCGAAGAACACTGCGTGTGTGGCTTGACCTAAATCCATATCTTGAAGAGATGGAATCGCATTGAGCCGAAAACTTTGTGCGAGTCCGGATGAAGCGAGCTATTGCAGCGGGGTCTGAATCGCCCATCCCATCATCCAGATGCTCGATCAGAATTGCACAAACAATTCCTGCATGGCCCGCAGCCTCGTATTGTTCAAGCTTTTGTGACATATACGCGTTCCAAGGAGTTGCTACTGCTAAATCCAGACTCGCAGAACGCAACATGTCTGCCAACGGGCTTGACAGTCCATTGATTGCCTGCTCAATGTCATTGGTGACCAATGAATATTTGTGGAAGCACAGCTTCACGCGTGCTTCATAATGTTTTCGAGTGTACGGCGGTAGCTTGGACGCTTCTTTGTGTAGTATTTTGAGGTCTCTCACAGCCTTTTCCAGGAAGAACAACACGCCGAGCAACGCCAGTCTAACCATCCTTCAGTTAGAATGACGGACCGCAATATACTAAAGGGACATACGCATCGCCTGCAATATCATCGACCCCTCTAATGTTCTCCGCAGATTCCGCTATACTTGGCAGGCAATGTTCAGAAGCTCTTTCCACGCTCTGGGTTACATCACGTATGTTGGATCTCCGCAGGGGCTCGGAACAGATGAGCTTCTTCTCTCTGCACCGTCGGCACTTTTCCTCTGGCCATGGTCGGTTACCTTGCAAGCACTGTGCGATGTGAACGATAGCCAGCCAGTCAATCGTAAGGGAGGAAGTACTTTAGCACTTGCATGCCTACAAGGCGCGCAGCTTTTGAAATTCAGTTTGCGTGGTGCTCCTTGTCGGCGGCGGGGCGGGAGCGCAACTTGCAGTGTTGCAGGACCGGATGACATTTTTTCAAAAGAGATAATCACATTTAGCAGATCAGCAGAAGGCAGCCTGAGTTATGACCACGAAGGTCAAGTCAAGACATGAAGTGGTTAGTGCATCTTCTTCCCCAAGCTTAGAAACGTCGTCCAATGAGCAACGCAACTCACTGATCATCTACGCTAGCGCTCCGCCACGCTGGGGCGTCGATCATAATTCATGTAGCTCCAACATACGAGCACCAATTAGACATGGATCTCACTGAAGCCGACGCCACAGCCGAGCAGCCAACCTCAGAACACCTGAAAGCGAGATGCTCATTAAGCGGTGATGGCCCTGTTTTAAGTGCCCCAGGATCACTCACCGCAGGATCAGCCAATGAGAGAGACATCGCACTTCAGCATGGGCTCAGGTCGACAATTTGAGCATCACTCAACGAATATCGACCACTGAGAAACCCAGCTCACTGAACACGGCCAATACATTTGCGGGTCCAAAGATGCTGGCGATACGTACAGCATGTCGAAATCAAGAACTTTCACGGCATCCAGCCCCAATCGCATTTCTACATATCCAAATATGGAGATATATAAACAGCAAAGTCATATCTTCACATCATTTCATCCATTCACCTGTTCAGCACACGTAGACTCCAATACAACGACTCATCATCCCATCAATCTTCCTACCGTCACTCCCTCCCTTCTCTGTCCAAGATGGCCCCTCTCCGCATCAACGCAACCATCCCATCGCCCTCCAAATCGCACACCGCCATGGTCCAATTCCCTGCGCAAACTTCAACGACCAAAGTTTTCAACACTATTCATATTCCTAATGCCATGTCCTCCAACCTCACACTCCTGCCCTCACTTCCGCTTAGCACCCCAGGATGGGACTCCGGAATATCCAGCGTGCTGCAACACAACGCTTCGAGCGCGCCCATTGAGAATTCAAGTGTGGGATCAGGAGAGACACAAGACGTGCTTGGGGCGATTGGCCAGGGCGTTGGTGTGTTCATTGGGATTGCCGCGCTGGTGGTGGGGACATTGCAGCTTCGGGCGGACATGCAGAAAAGGAAGAATAGGAGGCAGGGAAGTGGAAATCGGGGGATGGTCAGGTATTGAGTGTGAGAGGGAGGTTGAATGTGTTTAATGGAATGATGATCCTGTGAGGAGTGGAGAGATGGTCGAATTTTCTTTCTTGAGCGCGGAAGTGGGACCAGGAGGTGGACGTGTAGATGTGGAATGCCTTGAAGAATTAGACCTATTTTCAGTAGAGCATCGTTATCACCTTCACACAACATGGCAGACCAAACTGTAGCATCTTGTCGATTCATCGACGGGTATCATCTCGTCATCTACAACTTGCTCTCTCGTACATTACGTTCCTCAACCGGCAGCGCCCCACTCATCATGGCAGTATCTTGCAGCCTTTCCCGTCCAAACACCACTCGCTCGCGTCCGCCTCTTGTTGTCCACCAGGTGACCGCTGCTCCACTGCGCTCAGCATCCATTTCTCCGCTGACCAAAACTTCCCAGTATCTGGCTTTGACTACCTCCCTCATCTCGTCGTCGTGGATCTGGTTGAGTAAATCTGCGCACAGTGGAAGCCACTCTTCTAGAAGTGGGATCGGAAGCATGGGTAGTGCATCGATGAGGGTCAGGGTAAGGACGGCTTGCTCTGAGAGTGGTGGTGGCGGAGCGTCGGAACCTTGGAGAGCCAATGCTGTCGCATCAGGAGGCAGTGGTTCACCCGGTGCTGTTTGTGCACGGAAGAATACGAGCTCAAGTAATGTGGCAGGTAGATCTGGGTGTGTAGCAGACAGTATAGATGGCGGTGCTGTGACGCGCATCAATGTCTTGAAAGCGAGCCTGAACTGTCGTGGCGACAGGTTGTGTGGGAAGACGCTGAAAAGGGCGTCGATGTAGAATGGGAGATGCTTTGCCGTGATTTCTGCAGATTGTGGTGCAGTAAGAACAGCTAGCATGACGCTGTGTGCAGCCTCGAAGACCGGAAGCATGTGCTGGTTTTCGCCTGCCGCAAGATAGGGCACAGCAGATGCTACGAGCAGATCCTCATTGGTTGCCGTAGAAAGTATGAGGGTGAAATGCTCGGCAGTGTTGAGGAAATAGAGATCCAGAATACGATCTAGAGGGTGTCGTGGAATATGGCCAAGCTGCTGCGGGGCGATCGACTTGAGGAATTTGTCTGTATGGTTGGGATATGCGGCGAGAATGTCGATCGCGGTCAAGTAGACAAAAGTGTGCTGAGAGAAGGACGCCGGGCCGAGCCTGGAGGTAATGAAGTACAGGTGACGGAGGGTATGCAGAGCTTGTGAGGCAACCATGGGCGCAATTGCATCGCCTGCAAGTGCTCTATCGCCAAGTGTCCGTGTAAAGACGCCCCTCAGAATGATGGTTGTGGCAAACAGAGCGGCCTTGAGCAGGTTCCATAGCTGTGGTGTGCTTCTGTGGAGCGCTTCCTCTTCCAACTGTGCTGCTTCCTCTGCAGGCTCAATATCGGAGAACTTGATTTGCCGCCACTGTGTGGTGAGTGCTCGGGAGAAGCTTGCAAGATCGTCCATCATAGTCTGAATGATCCAAGGGTTCTTGACATTCTCCACCGAGTGAGCAATGAGTCTCGACAAGGGGCCCATGGATGCAACCAGGGGTCTGTTCAGGATGCCTTCGACTTGTCTAAAAGAGCTAGAGCGGGTCTGTATTGGTCAGCATATGGTTCTGATGGATTCCTATTGTGACACTCACACTCCATTCCAGCTTGCCAGACTGTGTGATTTGGACGTCCAGGTCCAAGCCTCCAAGAAAGTACGCTGATTGGAAGCCTTCGCTAGAGTAATATGCCGTGCCAATCAACACGGGCAGCAACAAATCGTAGTCGATCTGCGCTCTCTCTATGTCTGCGAGACATCCGAAAGTATGGTTCAAAACCAATGTGATGGTCTGACCCCCTAATCCGTCCACTTCATTGCGTTCCCTAATTTCAACGAGTGCCAGGTTCGTGGCTCTCACGAGTGCGCCTTCCACGAGTTTGCGCATAGAAGACGCCCAGTATAGCTCCATACCTTGCTCTTCTAAACTGCCAATGCCGATGAGAAGGCCGCCCAGAACAACGAGGTGCTTCCATCGTTGACTTCGCTCATCTGCTCCCGCAACAATGGCGCGAATCCATTCGTCAAGGGACAGTCCGCCTCCAACAGGTAGCTGGCCGGGCTCTAGTTTCGCGGCTTTGTTCCATCGAACATCGTTGTGGTGGTTCACGATGGTCGTTACAGCGGAGTGGAAGACGGAGAGGAGTCGCAGGGGGGTTCGGACGCCGTCGGGACGGTCCCAGAGAGCCGGCGCGGTGAGAAGATGTGATGTGAGAAGGCTGAGATTGTGAGGGTTTCCGAGAGACGTGAGAAGTGAGGATGCCGTCCCGAGTATGCTGTCTAGCTGTCAGTATGCGCGAAGCATGCGATTGCGACACTTGCGATGCGTACCGAGGTGTGTCTTGCTGGTCCGTATAGGTTTGTAGTGAGCGCAGAAGCGTCGATAAGAGGCGATCAACCGGCATCGTGAAGCTGAGCGGCCTCACTGAAGCCACCGGAGAATGGTCATGAATGGTGTAGTCGCGCGACCGTTGATGGCTGGGCTGGTGTTGACCTGCATCGCGCCGCAAGCCGAGGTCTAACGCTCGGGCCACATCCCGTTGCAATCATTCACTCGGCGATCGATGTCACAAGCATCAACATTCTGAAGCTGTACGACATATATGCGCAAACTCGCGACGACATCGTGTCCATTCAGTAGAGAAGTTGCATTCCAATGATGCTGCCATGAGGTACATCTAGCCTATCCTTACCCCTTGACATCTCAATCCATACTCACATGCTGCCACAGCTTCATCCAGCGCGTGAATAGCGCTGCACCCCCAGGCTACACGACCCCCGACTTCCCATCGTTATACTGGCCGCTTCCTATCGGCGTCTCACGCTCATACTACCTCTACGATCCAAGCGACATCGTGCGCTTCACTATATACTGGACACTGCTTCTGGTCGGAGGCATCCACTTGATTGTTGGGCTGTGGGCCTGCATCATACAATGGCGCAACTGGAAGCTCATATGGATCGCTCCCTTGATCTTTGTCGTCATAGGAGGTATTGAGGCTCTTATCAGCGGTGCAATTGTCGGCGGACTGTAGGTGCTTGCTCGTGAACATATTATGGACATCGGCTGACACCATACAGACTAGGAGGCTTCTATCAGTCTGGCTATTTCGAAATGTCGACGTGGATACCGTTCGTATGGGCTGTGATCAACACTCTCGTGCTCATCTTGTCATCCTTCGCAATCTACGGTGGAATGTGAGCAGGAGCATGCGCAAAGGAACGACGAACAGGGTGACAAGGCACGTAACGAGCATTACGAAGAAGACAAGCCTGAAGCCACGTCCTAATACGTCAACTCGATCAACAATCACAGCCCCAGCAATTCCAGCAACCGACAGGACCACAGCGCCTCGATCGAAACCAAGTCAAACCTACGACCGCTGCCAATGCACCAGCCCCTCCCAGCCGAAGCCCCAGACTACTCCAAGCTCTGCCAAATAATCAGACACGCAAAGAACGAGTGCCGTCTCCAGGAGCATGTCTGAGCGAAGAAATGCGTAACGGACGCTAAGCGGAGAGATACTCCAAAGTGTGTGGATATCGCAATATTGTTGAACACAGCAAGCATAATCCCGATGTGATTGGCAAATTGTTGCATGCATGAGCGGTGTGGGAAGCTTGAGTATATGAGAGGCGGGTTGTGTCTTAGGGCACGGCATGATAGAGAAGTAGGGGAAGAGGAATGTCGGAGAGGGCAAGGAGAAGGACAAGAAGTGTTGAGGGGAAGCGCGAAGATAATGCTTATTTGAGCGTAAGGGATCTGCGACTGGTATAAGGGGGCTATGAGCATGGGCAATCGAACTCCGGTTGGTTGTGAGTTGCTTTCGTAGTAGGTGGTCGTACTTCTTCGCGGATATCGTTATTTGCACTTCCGAGTTGGAGAAGCTGCATTCTTAGCGCTATACAGGCAGCTTGAGTACGGTTAAGAGCAATCCTCAAGGTCGATTCTTCCCCGATGGCAAAAACAATACGCCTCCAGAGCCGTACAAATCTTTGTATCATTTCATCTTTACATGCTATTTGAGTGCTGGTGCTGCTCAGGTGGAAAGTCTGTTCCCAGCCATCGATGAAATGTCGATGAAGGTCATTGACTATTGTGTAGCAGCTCATGTTCTTTCTTGGGACAGGTCTCCACTGATTGATTCCCTCTAAGCCGTTGACTAGCTGAACAAGATATAACCGAGGCGCGACAGCAGCACAGTGCTGGCAAAGTCTGCGGTTCACTGAGGACCGCCATGTCGTCTAGCCTTTGTAATTCGTGATGCATTTTGAGACCCACTGATAGTTGCTTGGTGCCTGCTTCAGAATCTCTTTCCTGAAGTGGTGGTTCCATTGTGAATCCGGCAAATCCATGATCGCACCGAGGTTGATGGGACTGACATTCTGTTCGCTAGTGAAGCCTTCATGCTGATAGGTGATGGTGATATTGGCACCCAGCGCTTTTAGCTGATCATGCAAGATCCGACTCCATCGAAGGGTATTCATGGCAATGGGAGGTGTATCGTATTTGAGGAGGAATGTCACAGGCGGGATATCCTCACGCTTTGGGGCATAGCCAAGCACCGCCTCCAAAGCATTTCTAGTGAAGTTGTTGGTCAGGCTGCGGCCCAATTCGGAGCTATGCGAAATTGCATATCGCTCTTGGCAATTGTCGAGGAAGAATATGATCGACGGAATCAGACTGCGAGGTGCTATACCCACGCTGAAGTTATCAAAGGCGAAGTAGGATCGCAGCTGCGGGGCGTGCAGTGTCTCCACATATGCAGGAGTGATTCTGTAGAAACACTCCGCAACTTCGCGTGCAATCTGGAACCCGACTATTGCTCGATCCACAAAGTGGTATTTTGGCAAGGGCTTGTAAGCTTCCGCGTGGGGGTGGGGCGGTTCCCAGCAGTCCGAGTCGGATGCATCCTCGTTACCAACCAGCTCTTTTTCTGTCATATCATGAACTCGCCAGGGGCGCTTGTGTAGACTGTCGTTATATCGTGCGAGCTTGTCCTTCCAGCAAAATTGATATATCATGTCTCGCAGCTCGCGCGGCATGGTCTCGTTGATGTCGTCCATAAGTAGGCGGGTTTCGAATTTCGAAACGTCCATGATTGCGGCAGCAGCATCTCTAGAGACTCGTCAGTGATGCATGTTGAGTTGTATGAGGATCTCACTTCGTAGCCTTGTTCGTTGTTAGTTGTGCCAATTGTCGACGATATTGCAGCTTGGCCATTTCTGTGTTGAGACCGTGCACACTAGAGGACAACCGTCAGTGAGCTTTTCTGCGGGAACCTCTCTGCTATAATGACAAGCACATAGCGTACATGTTGCGACTTGAGCTTCGCGTTGAGTCTGCTCTAGACTCAGGTTAGCGCTTGAGTCAAGTCGAATTGCAGAGGTGAAGTACCTGTGCACGCGGTCAAGCAACGCGGCTCGTTGCGCCTCGACCAAAGCTTCGTGCGCTGGCATCGTGCTATCGTGAGTGATGTCGGGTTCTTGATCGAGGGCGTAGAAGTCAGAAAGTACAGAGCCTTGATCAGAGACGCACAAGGCGCGAATGCGCTAACGCGCGCTATCACGTGCGAGGTGTAGTGAACTGCCCAGTCGCTCAACGCACATCGGGGCACCACGTCTGACACAAGTATGGGAACGCTGAAAGATCAAGTGAGCATTTCTTGAGAATGAACATCTGCCTCCTCGTCAAGTTCATACACTATAAGTCACTCCATTCGTTCAGACTGGGTGTACTCTTTGAAGTCCCTGGGCACTTTTACTCCAATTAAGAGAAGATTTCATAGATGAAACTGACGTGTCAGTTCAGATAGCGCGCAAAGGAGCAATGGACAGTTTATATCAGGGTGTTGTCTGTACGAGAAGTTTGTTTGTATCATATGTTTTTCTTTTGGTGCACTGTTGGGCTACATTGCTTCCCTATGGTATCGGAGGCGCTGGACACTGAGACACTTCCATGAAGCCATGCCCTTGACATGCCGACGGTAGTGTTTTGGGGGGATGACTGTGTTGCACAGCCGCAATCCATTGCGTCCGTTGCTCGCGATGGCCTCCGGGCTCATTCTTCGCTATATAAGTCGATTGCCCGAGACTGATTCCGATTGCCCGCATTGTTCCGCATCCTTGTGCTTCATCAGTTGCCGAATCCTGTTAGCTTCGCCACTGCATCTTCCCCACGCTGCTCGAGGGCCACCTTCATGAAGTGATCGATCCGTTCTGTCCATTCTACCTCCATAATAGCACCGAGGTCGATAGGCTTTAGCATCCAGCTGCCATCCTTGTTCCTCCACTCAAAAACAATGGTGATATCTGCACCATGGGAAATGAGTTCATTGTACAACCCCTCAGCGAGCTCGAGTGTGTCCAAAGCTCGAGCATGGCTCATATCCTTCAGTAGGAAGGTGATGGATGGCAGTTTTCTCCGCTCAGGGCCAACTATTGTGTTCAGAGATCCAGTATCCAACTCTCGCTCTATTTATTTGGGACGCCAAACATCGAGTATTGAATTCGTCATACATGGTCCCAAGAAGAAGACCATGTGAGACAAATAGTCTCGAGGTACCAGTCCAATTCCGAAGTTGTCGTCAGTTAAGTATTTCTTGAAGGGTCTCTCATCCAGCGTCTCAATATATGCTGGTGCAGTTCTGTAGAAAGCCTCGGCGGCTTCGCGAGCAGCAATCATGCCAACGTAACCAGGATCGGTCAAGTGAGCATCGTAAGGCCCGAGAGCTTGAATACGAAGAGGTGAATGGCAACGGGAGTCGGAACATTCGCATATATCAGGGGGCTCGTGATCGTCGATGTCGTGAGCTCTCCAGGGTCGTTCGTTTGTGTAGTGGTCGAAATTCTTGAGCTCCTCCTTCCAGAGAAAGCCGTAAACAATGTCGCGCAACTCACGTGGCAGACTAGAGTGCATCGCTTCTGCAAGGAGACGAGCCTCACATTTGGAGTAAGTATCAATGGCGTCAGATTTAGTCCTAATAGAGTCAATTTTAGCTTGCAGAAAAGGTGGAGGGGAATACCTTGCAGTCTGCTCCATGTCTGATTCTGCTTTAGCCAACTCTGCGCGAAGGGCGTCCACTCTGGGTGTCCTCATTAGCATTCGTCCAATAATCAATTTGTCAACGCAATTGTCAGTTAGGTATAGTACTTGTTGCTGCATTTGGTATGCTTTGTCTCTGCGCTTTTGTAAAGTCAGCAAATGAACGCCTTCTGAGGACAAGGTGAGCTTACTCGCGAACACGCCTGAGTAGCGCTGCTCTCTCCGCTGCATGAGGCAGCCGAGAATCATTCATCGTGTCGTCGTGGTTGCGCATCAAGCTGAATAAGAGTTGAGAAGAAGAGAGGTTTCACTAAACGAAAAGGAATAATGAAGGAGCGACGCGCACACGCTCTAGCGCGCCGTCACGTGCTTGATTGTGAAGTGAGTTCGTGACATTTGAACTTGGAGAATGGGTAACATCAATGAATCTAGTGACAGAAAACTTGAAAAGGTCCATGACTGTGCAGACAGAAACGAAAGAACGTCCTCACAGATCTCAATACCTGCTTCCAGGCCTTTTGTTCGAAACTAGATTCTCCTAACAAGAAGCACCTGTCATATCTGTCATTTGTGCTTTTGGTGCTAAATGATAGAATCATGCACATGCACCGGCATGATTCTACCTTCAGCAAATCTGTAGATGCTTTGTAGCCTTTGAAGTCAAAAGAATTTTGGCAGACCAGCCGGAATTTAAGATCATAGTGCCCCAATTAAATGATCTCTGCATAAAAGAAGATTCGCAAATGCATCAATGTGCAGGCAGTGAAACCGAGATCGCTTTGGTGAACCCGACCGAAGAAGACCGATTGGTGCAGCGAACCTCTACTCGTCCTCCGCTTGCCTCAGTGCCGTGACTGTATCGCTTCCCACCTGCCTGATAGCATCTTTGTCGAAGTGTTCGTCCCATGTTGATCGAGGTACTTCCATGATATTGCCAAGATCGACAGAATCGAGCACGAGATCTTCCGATGGATTATGGTATTGATAGATGACGGATATGCTGGCGCCAATAGATTTGAGTTGGTCGTAAAGTTCTTTGGCTTTTTCAGAGTGCAGAAAGACTGGTATGGATATTCGTTTTTGAGCAAGAAATTGATATGTGGTAACTTTTTTCGATCGGGGTCTAGCATTGTATGTAAAGCATCCTTGGTAAGATATCGAATATGGTAGCGGGATGGGCCTAAGACGGAGGGTTTTGTGAGACACATATCCAAGAAGAATGTGATCGATTTCGGATAGTTGCGAGGCTTCAAGCCCAGGCTGAAGTTGTCAGATCCAAAGTAGTATCCGAGTTGAGTTCTACAGAGCGTCTCGACGTATGCAGGTGCCAATATGTAGAACGCCTCGGCAGCTTCATGCGCAGCGTTCCTTCCGACATATGACGTGTTGACGAAGTGAGGCGCCGGGTAGAATCTGAGCGCTGGCCCGCGACGGCCTTTGGGAATGGGAACCTCAGGGTTGTGATCATAACCGTCGTCTTCAGGCAACTCGTTGGTTCCGTAGTGTATGGCTCGCCACGGTCTTTTGTTATAGTAGTGGTCGAAGTCTTTGAATGCCTCCTCCCAGCACATGCGATAGATTTGGTCCCTTAGTTCACGTTGCTAGCGTTCGTTGATAGCCTCTGCAAGCAGCTGAGACTCGAATTTTGAGTAGCTTTTGAGGGCACGAGTGGCACTTCTGACATAAAACTTTAGCTCACCCAACAATTAACAAAGATGATCCTATATTCCAGTCTCTTCCATGTCGGGTTTCACATCTTGTACTTGCTGCCGCAGCTTGTTCATTTTGACGTGAAGAGGTACATATTTGGCGCGAACCTCGCGATGCACTTCATCTTTCCTTCTTGCATTCAGTACGGAGCTTATATGAAGAGTTAGAAGTCAGGTATAATTACATGAGCAATGCCTTGAGATACTCCGTCCTCTGTGCATCGGTGACTGTGTCTCCTCGCGCCATCGTGTTGCAGTTGTCGCAGTTGCCGTGGATTGAGGTGAGGTCGAGATTTGGAGTTCTCCTAGGGATTAGGAAAGAGTAGATCAACGATGGACTTGCGGGAGCTAGCGCACAAGCGTGCCATTACATGCTTAGGGAGGTGAAGTCGAAGGTGAAGTCAACTTGGAGTATCTGAAATTAGGGTAAAATGCTTGCAAGGTAAAAGAACGCTCAAAAGCTAACCAGACATCGCAAGACCAACAAGATCTTGCCCTCCCCACCCTCACACAATAGCAGCCTCCTCCTTCGTCCACGTTGTCGCCTTAATATTCTTCCCCTCTAGCGTCGGCAACCCACTCATCCCCACCAAAAAGTCCCTCCCCTTGATCAACCACACCAAAAAGCTCGGTATCCTCCAATTCATAACCTCACCCACACCACCTCCACTCCCCACCGGTACAATCATTGACGTCTTGGGATCCTGCGTGAAGACACGGTCCTTGCCCTTTGGCTTCGTATCTGGCAAAGTGGCATTATACGAGAGCAGGTCGCGCTTGAGATTGACAGCAAGCACGGGCATGCTGCCGAGGATGTCCATGACGTTGTTGCGTGTCACGTTGCTTACGTCGCCGACAGCGTAGACGCGGGGTCCTGCGGCGTCGACACGGAGGGTGTTGCTTGTTTTGAGGTAGTCCTTCTCGTCGAGGAGGTCTTCGGGGAGCCAGGAGGAGTTGGGGACCACGCCGTACGCGGGCACGTAGAGATCTGCTTCGAGGATGTCGCCTTTAGCGAGAGTGACTGTTGTGCGGCCGGTCTTCTCGTCTACTTTTGTATCTACAACGCGCGAGTTGTAGATCACGTCGACGCCGAGAGCGTTGAGCTTGTGTTCTGCGGCTTTACCGGTTGCTGGGCGTAGGGGAGCCAGGAGGGATGCGGTGGCCGTTATGAGAGTAATGTTGAGTTTTCGCTCCGAGTTGGAAAACCAGCCGGGTTTGCCGTTGCGGTGCTCTGCCAATTCGGCTGCAAACTCGACGGCTGTTGGGCCTCCACCTACTACGACCACGTCTTTTGCTGTCTCAACCTTTTTGATTGTCAGTTGAATGGAGTCAACCGTTGCCTGGGTGGCTGCGCTCTGGGAGAATGCTGGATAGAACGTTCGGCTTCCTGTGGCAATAACGATGGCGTGGTAGGGCAGGGTTTCATCCTTGAGTGCCTTCTCATTCTTGTAGGATATAGTGCGCGCAGATTTATCCAGGGAGGTAGCCGATGCCTCGATAAAGGTGAAATCATCCGATGAGTATTGCTTGAAGCCACTCTCGATGTCGAACAAGATCTTTTCGTGCGCAAGACGTTCCGCGGAGGTAGCAGCGCGGGGAGAAGCTACTCTGAAATACCAAGATGAAGAGGGGTTCATCAGATAGACATGGTATTTGCCATCTGCTTTTGCCTTGAGAGCTGGCAGAAGATTCTTCATGATATCATGTATGGCCATTAGGCCAGAGGCGCTCGCGCCGACGACGACTATGTTGCGCTGATCCACCATTGTAGTCGATCAAGGTGGGTGATCGGTCAATTGTTGTGGTGGATGCTGAAGTTGATTAGGATGATCTTTTTTGAAAGCCCAGAGTGCGATATAGTCTGAGGAATGAGCTGAGACTGTGGTTATTGTTCAAGGTGTACGAAATATGTGTGAGTGGATGGTAAGCACCATATTGCAGGCGCAGCCGCTTCATATACTTCCAAAACCCAGACTTCATTGCCAAGCTATCTCATCGCGGACGAAATTCTGCAATGAGAATAAGCCGCATCAGCATGCATCGTTCACTCATCGTTTGTGAAAGCGTTCGATTGAGACCGTGGGCGCACAGGCCTTCTTAGACGGTGTGTAATCTGGCCGCTTAACAATGTACAAGCGGCGAGTCGGATGGTGCAGCTTCCGCGACCCGTGCTCCGTGCTGGGCTGTTTGTCAGCGCAGCCCTGCGAATGGAACACCATCAGTCGCTTATATCACTGAAAGCAGCAAGTACTGCAGCAGGAAGTCTTGATTCGGCACCAAGTGTCAATGCATTCATTTCATACCTCATAAATTCGTGATACATACTCTCGCCTAGCCCATGTGGATCTTAAACCGTTGCTTCACCGTCTTCCTGCACATTGGACACTTGCTTGGCCTGATGGGAAGATGGGTGTGCTTTACGGGGATTACTACATCAGCGCACCATTGACACATGACCATGTGCCCACACGGCAAGACCGCAATATCAGCAAGCTGCTGGTAGCATACCTGGCACTCCAACTTTTTCGTCATCTCCTCATCACTCATAGCAGCAGGTCGGCCGGGCTGGTTATCGAGAGTCTGAGGAGGTTGTTCGGGTGGTCGTTGAAAGTGGGAGTGCATCGAGTGCCGGGCCGTTGTTATGGCTTCTGAAGCTAGACGCAGGCGATGTAGCTCAGAAGTGATCTGCTGAATCGAGGTCTGAATCTGCGAAATTCCACTACCGCTTTCGCGAGAAGGTGTCGGAGACAATGCAGGCTGCTGGCTTGACCCTGCGGTAGCTTCTTGTTGGTTGCTGGTCTGCGGCGAAGAGGCCTCTGCTACTTGTGAATCTGGACGCAGTCGCTCGAATTCTGCCATTCTCTCTTCAAGCATGGCTTCATATCTCGCCTGGTGTCGAAGTAGCAGAGCAACACTGGCTGGACTGGGCCCTGCGTCGCGCGGTGGGACGTTCGTGGCAGGACCAGGAACAGCATCAGGTTGAGGTGCGTTGGATGTTGATGGCGTTGCTTCAGCTCTGATGGGCTGGGTACGCCACAATCGCATGGCGCCTGTCCGATATGCTCTCCTCGCTGCATCGTTGCTCTGAATCGATGGTACCGCTGACAACGGGAGGCGTGGTGGTGCGCCAGTTTGCAATCTGCGAGGAGTATAGCTCCAGACGTTGCCCTCCTCGCTTGCAGACTCGCGCATTACACCCCACAGCAACTGTTCTTCAATATCTCGTCGCTCTCGTTCGGAGAGACCATCGAGCGGCGGTGGGGCTGTCGTGTCTGTGGCTCGTCTCTGTTCGGCTTGGTTGTACCGGTCGTAAGCGCGGTCGTACATGGTCGATAGCGGAGATTGATAGTCGTCTTGTTGTATATCTTCCGCCGTTCCAAAGACGCGCTGGAAACGCAAACGTTCCCTTGCACGTCTGTCGAACCTTGCTTCCGCCCCGCTTGTGGGCTGTGGCAGGTTTGGTTCCTGTGAAGGACCTGTGAGTGTGTGCATTCCCGTCCCGCTCGCTGCGTCTGGTGCGCGAAGAGTCACTGGCTCGGGTTGTTCATCATCTGCTTCGGCAAGTAGGCTGTCTAACACCGAATCCAAACTTTGTTGAGGCTCCTCTGGCCGCTCTTCTTCTGAGGTCAGCCGCCGCCTCCTCAGCCTGTTCTCTGGACGTCTCGCATCGTTCACCACGCCTGCCCTGAGCTGATCCAGCGTGCGCGGCAGGAAGCCAGGGCTGACCTCTTTGAAGGGCTCGCCCATGACCGGCATGTGTTGCTCGGTACCGTCCGGGAGCGTTGCCACACGATATCCTTGGTGGAACTCGAACCAACGGTCGAGGAACTCAGCCTGGTCTGGTATCTCTGGTATGCGTGTTTGCGATATCTCGAGAGGTGGTTCTGTGGCAGCGAGTCGATTTGTCCAGAACTCTATCATAGTTGTCAGCATAAGCATACGAGGCTTGTAGTAGTAGGTGACAATTGGAAGCAAACATACCCTTGCAGAACCAGCAATAGCCTTGCCATCTTGTGCCCCTCTGTACGAATCCGATGCCGTCGATATAGACTCTGTATGTACGGGAGTGGACTCTCTCATCGGCGCATGCACAGCAATTGGACGTGGAGGTGAGTCGGCATGATGTAGCGAGCTTGTGTGGACAGTGCGCGTCAAGCCGCGGGCAATCCGCTGTGAGCGTACCCATTGCCCGCTTCTTGTCGTTGTATTGGGTGAGATATCGAAGAAGCGCAGTCACCAAATATCCTGGCCTCACAAAGCTGGACACGTCAGTGAAGTCGAACTGGTGTTAGTGGAGGTTCGTCGGTGGCGGGAAGTCCATCGCGTCTGGGGCACGGCACTAGCGTAGATCGCGGGCGCGATATGCAGGAAGGTGGGGCACGCCGTTACTGGACGGCGCGATGCTTGCAGGCTGCCCATAGCTTCATGCTCTTTCCAGACTCACCTATGCATATGAATCATCCTTGCTCTAATCACGATATATAAGAACTACTCCAGTACAGTGACGATCACTCTGGCATCGTGAAACTAAACACCCACCAATTTTGAGAAGTCAGCCTCACCAACCACCTAGCACCATCAACCACAGCCTTCCTCTACACCATGTCCAGGCCCCGACGACCCACGTTGAAGCTCATCCAAACTCGAGCTGGGCCCCTCAAACATCATATATCCGTCTTTCTCCCTCAAACCCTCAGCATCCTTGACTTCCACGACCTGCTCCCCATCTCAGCGTCACCCCCATCCTTCACCTTTCCCGCCCTCGAAAACTGGCTTACCCGGCTCTTGGAAAACTTCCGTCTCCAGGAAAATGAATCACATCCTTACCACAAGCACCCGTACCGCCTACGCGAGCTCGACATCCAGGCTGTAGACTGGTTTTGGCGCAATGTTCCGGGCAAAGAGGATAAGTTGGGTTTCATGAAGATCCAGTCGAAGATCGAGACGGACCCGTATGTGCATGAGGGCGAGGAGAAGGAGAGGGCGGACTGGTTGCCCGGAGCAGTGTTTCTGAGAGGTGGGAGTGTTGCAATCTTGGTAAGTTCACACAACTCTCGTCACTGTTGAGTGCACATGGATGCTAATCAGGATGCAGGTGATTGTGCAGCCAGCAGATGCAAAAGGAGACGAAGAGAAGCATGTCATATTCACGGTGCAGCCGCGGATAGCGGTCGGATCTCTTGCATTCACCGAGATACCAGCAGGCATGCTCGATGGCGACACGTTCAAGGGATCTGCTGCGAGTGAGATTGCTGAAGAAGCGAAACTCATAGTGAAAGAGAGCGATTTGATCAACATGTCCGAGCTTGCACTGAACGATGAGGACGAGCAGCAAGATGCGAACAACGTGCGAGGGGCGGTCGAGACTGCAATGTACCCCAGTGTGGGCGCATGTGATGAGTTCATCCCGCTCTTCTTGTGCCAGAAGAGGCTAACAAGGCGACATATGGAGTGGCTGAAGGGCAAGGCAACGGGGCTGAGGGACGAGGGAGAGAATATCACACTGAAACTCGTGCCATTGAGCAAGGCTTGGAGAGCGGGCGCGAGAGATGCAAAGGGGTTGGCTGCGCTGGCTCTATATTCGGCTTTGAAGGAAGAGGGCAAATTACCCGAGATGCCAAAAGAGGTCGAACAAGAGTCAGAGGAAATGTAACGAAGTCAATATAAGGTTGCATGCTTTGTGCATATATTCACATCTCAATGATCTGCGACCGGTGTTGGTCTGCTACAAGACTTGAATTGCCACTGGTACCAATTCTTGTACTGAAGTGTATGGATATCGTGCTTGGATAGTCACTCATTTTTATCCATTATCGTTCACCTCCGAGACCTGCCTGTCGACTATCCCCACCTGCAAGACTTAGACTTTCACTTTCTCATCCCCGACGCCGCAAGCTGAGAGATGAGCGATGTGTCCGCTGCGCAGTAGAGACGGACCCTTTCACAACCAATACAATCAGGCTTTCCGTGCCCTGCAATCGTATGGTATTAAACCAGTTAGGTCGACAAACGAAGTTGTCACTTTTGGTAGACATGGACTCCTGTACAACCGCAACTCTCTTCGTCCGGGTGCCGTACCCGAGACCATCGGCCCCCACTCTGAGATCGTGTGCTTTCCGCGATGTTATGAGACGGGTGGACGATCCGGGGACATGTTCATCTGTAGTATGAGCTCGAGGGTTGATGTCGCGTCTAGTAGTATGGTTAGGCGTGTTGCGAGGTAAAACATGCATGTTGGCTGAGAACCGAGAGTTTATATCCTTACGTCGCCTAACTGAACCTTGTCGGACCATTCCGGTTGATACTTGATTTTCATCTGCTGCATCAAGTCGACCAGTGACGCAGATAGAGTAGCAGAGCTTGGCCATTTCCAGGAGGACAGTTCAAGGACCAGCAGCGCGTTTGAATACAGCTGGATGAGATTGCCGCCAAATATGCTTGGCATGTTCTGGATCAAGACTGTTCCGGCTCGATAAACCCAATGTGGTGTTACAAACACATGAATGCCACCGAGGCTGACCACGGCTTCTCTGACTTTTGGTTAGAGGATGAATCCGACAAGGACATGGGAGTACATACAAAACGTGCCAAGCACTACCCCAGACTGGGTTAAGCAGAAGATGTGTCATATGTAGGGCGATTCGAACTATGGGGAGCAGTGTGGCTCGCTCGTCGAGAGGAGGGAGCTGCCGCTTGCAATCCTCCTTTGTAGCGTCATCCCCTTTCCGAAAGCGATTTTGCAGTCGGAACAGGTCATACATGAATTCGGCTGGTTTGTCCCCTGGGAACAGCAGCATCTGGTGCTTCTGAGATTGGTAAGCCACACGGTTTCCATAATGCAACACAAACTTTCATACCGGTTCTGGGAACAGTGCAGGCCGGTCCAGTGTGGAGGCAATCTGGTTCTCGAGGCTGAAAATGGTCATGTGCATATTCCGGAGAACCTCGATTTCGGTTGGTTCTAACTCCTGCAGCTCGGCTTTGGCTTCGAGATCGAAAGCTAGTCGCGCCGCGAGTGCTATCTGTTGGCCCGCATTGCCTGACTTGGGATCAAATGAGCTGTGGATGGCAAGCAAAAGAACGGCTCGTAATGTAGCCATGTTTGGGTCCATCGTCGCGGCTTCGAGCTGCTCCATGGCCTTGTTGTAATACTCCGTGGCAAGTGCCCGATACTTTAAGGAATTTGCTTGATGGTAGGAAAGGCGTCCGGAGGGGTTCCAGATATCCTTAGAATCGCGCTTCTTGCCGGTGTTCGGAAGGATGTAGCAAGAAATCGAATAAATCATGTTCAGAGTGAAAGTCTCAGTGGCGGTCAGATCAGAGGGGACATCCTCGACCAGATAGCGGCCCACGGGGAGCGACAAGTCTAGGATGGGGTACACGGGCTGGATGATTTCGAGATACAAGTCGAGAAGCTCCCACTCTTTGGCAGAAGACTTCTTCCACGTCAGGTGCCAGTCTTCATCATCGTCATCGAGTACGAGTGGAGAGCGAACTTTCCTGGGCTGCAATCTTGGTGATCTAAGCAGACAGGACTCGGAGCCAAGGTAGCGATAGTCGTCCGCGGCAAAAGCAAAGTGATGTTTGATGTGCCGGTTCTCTTCAAAGAGATCCGGCTCAAACTTGACGGTGCTCGTCGAGGAGGTGTCGTTGGTTGGCGTTGCTGATGATGCCGCTGGGGAGGTGTTGGCATGGGCATGTGGTGAGATTCGCCGCACGTGATCGACCAGCTCGGCTATGTAACTGTGGCCCTGTCAGGCGCGATAGTACCGTGTAACAGGGATGGACACCGTACCTGCGGCGCAGAAAGTCGTTGCGTCCGTGGTCATAGAACATGCATTCCACGCCAGCTTTGGTGCACTGTCTGTGGGCACGAGTCAGGCACAGAATGCACAGGCGCACAGGACAGGGGGAACAAAGACAGGGCGTACCGGCACCTGGGCAGCAGCGTATCGCACCCGCGTCGGCAGTCTCTACAGCGTTTGCATGCAGGTAAGCTCTGGTGGACGTCAGCAAGTGTTAATAAGGCGCGACGACGAGCAGCCGGGCCCGAGTTACCTGAACCAGGACGTCCAGGTCCAGCGGCGGCGCAGGCTTGCTGTCGCTTGCGGACGCCATGGTGTTTGAGACTCGAGGCCCGCGTATGGCTGGTGTAGTCTGGAGCTGCTAGGTCGGCTGTGGGGTAATTAGGTCGAGATGCGCTGACGTGCAACGGGCAGTCTAGTCGAGTAGCACCACACGCTCTGCGCGTACTGTCATGTCGCGCATGCGATGGGCGTGTGCAAAAGGAACGAGGAATGGCGCGCCTGGGTGCGACGTGCTGGGAGTTTGGGCTCGATGGAGGGAGTATAGTGGCTGGCGATCTTATCAAAGGCAAGCGCGCCACGGGAGCCTGCATATCCCCGTGCCATCGTTGTTGTCATCCACATGCGCTTCCGAGCTGGAGACATCCAGTGACACCACTTGCATCCGCAATATCGAGGCCTCCGAACCCACTTCCGCGCTCTCGACGCCATGAGAAGCGCGCTGCTGTTCTTTGCACACGTGACTCAAGGATCCCGCGATGCAGCCCGCCCGCAGCAAAGTCAGGCGGCGAGTGCTGGCGTGCGCAAGATGCCGAAAACGCAAACTCTCGGTGCTTTTTGTTCCTCGCTAACTTGCTGTACTGGTACTGACTATCCTAGTGTGACGGCAAGGTCCCCGCCTGCAGTCGCTGTGTTGATGCAGGCGTGCAATGTCAGGGTTTTGACAGTGCCACGCAGCGCGAGGCTCCTCGAAGTTTGGCCGACTTCTTGGAAGCACACATCGCCACCCTCGAGGGGTCGCGCAACCTCTCAGCATTGCAGCGCCGCAGTCAACCGTCTGCCAGCTTTCCTTCTCCGCCAGACTCAAATGAGTCGGACTCACGGTCGCGGCTTGGGGGAAAGGAAAAATGTGCCTTTGCTGACGGCCTTGTCGACCAGGCCATGGAGGACATCACGCCTGCTTTCCTCGGAGTTTCAAAAGCGAGGCCTTTGCTGCAGTGTGTCGTAAGGGGCACCCAACTGCCGTCCAAAAAAGGGCCTGTTGTCTCCAATGATCTCGACGAGAACCATCCCAGATCCATCTTGAATCCCCAGCCGACCAAGAGCCTCTTCCAGGATATCATACCAGAAGAAGTGGGCGCAAACCAGCTCTTCACGAATTATCTTGATCGCGTAATCACGCAGTATCCCATCTACCATCGAAATGATGTAACGATAGCCTTCAACTCAATATACCACAGGAAAGCCACCACGCCAGGCGAAGACTCGGTCAGGAACCGCTACATCGTCTGTATTATCATGGCCATCTCTCTAAATTGCACAGCGAGAAGCAATGTCCACAAGGCCAACGACATTGCTTTTCAGCTTGTCAGACATGCCATGCTATGGATTCCAGAAGTCGCAACAAACGACATTGCAGGCCTGCAGGCAATATTGCTCCTGACTCAGTACATCTTCTTGAACCCTCGCATCGCAGACCTCTGGCTACTGACGGGTCTGATAAGTCAGGCAGTCATCGACTTGGGACTGCATCAAGAACTTCCGGATGATCCGAAAGTGACGGCATATCAGCGAGATATGCGCCGGCGCTTGTTCTGGTGTGCGTGGGAGATGGAGGTCGGTGTTTGCTGCATTTTCCTGCGCCCAACGAGTCTGCCCATCAGGAACATCGAGGTCACATTCCCGCTTGAAGTCGATGACACTGTCATCACGCGATCGGGAGTTGAGGAAGGCGGTCTAGTGTCTAAGTTCACGTCACGCATCATATGCCGCTTCCGACTCATCGAAGCTGAGATCATCGCCGTACGGTGGCATGGCGAACCAATCCCAGACGGCCTGACCATGGCGCAGTGGGAACAGAACTGCATTGATAGGATGGCACAGTGGCGACACGAGATATATGCGTCAGCGGATGCCAACAAAGAGCTCAGCCTGGTACAGAGATGGAAAGAGATGACTCTGTACTCAGACATTGCTTACCCATATATCCTCGTCACGTTATATCGGCAAGCTCGCTACAATCATAACCCGACCACCGATCAGACTATGATTGCTCTGACCAACGCCGTCAAGGTCGCGGACGGATACTATCAGCAATCAGAGGCTGAAGCAGGAAGGATCAAATACGTTTTCCATCCCTGTCACCACGTCTTCAACAGCGCGATGATCTTCCTGCAAGGACTGCCGCGGTGCAAGCAAGAAATCTCGGACAGGTACCCGTGGGAAAGGGTCGAGCAGTGGATGCGGACGTTCTCGAAATGCTTCTCCTCCATCTCTGAGCGTTGGGCCGCTGCGAAGCGGTGTCTAGATGAATACGAGCGCTTGCTCGTCCCCATCAGGAAGGAGTATATGGAGTTCTTGGACCAGAAGGCCCAGCTTCGACAGCCAACGATGCAGACTGCATCAATGCCGGATGACATGTATGGCTACCCTAGTATCGGTCCAGCTCCAGCTCCAGCAGAGATCGATGAGGCAGTCATCTACTACAGCGTGTTCAACCCGACCACGACGACGAGCGACAATATTGAACCGGCGGGTGGTCCGATGTTGTACAATGTACCGCAAGATTGGACAATGGAGTTTTCCTTGACTTCGGGTATGGAAGTGGACACTTAATGTGTGGTTCCAATGTGTTGGCACTATTTGGATATCTCAAGCGTTCTTTCTATTAAACTTGGACTGCGTCACAGCAACATGGGGAGTCTACTGGCGTTGATAATGCCACGCAAGACGTGGACATTGGGTAGGGTTCGACCTTAATTTCGGTATGTATCGCATCTCAATAGCAATCAAGAACGAATTCAGTCTTCATTGAAGAAGGCCAATGACGTACAAGTCACACACAAGTGACTGCAAGTTAAGACACGAATGAAGCTAGGCTACAACCCCAACTCAACAGTCTCTTCCACCTCCGTCGGTCTCCCCAGCCTCACGACCGCCCTCTTCGCCTTCAAATCCATCACGATATTAAACAGCGTCCCACTCCCCGTCTCCTCCGTCTCCGTCCTGCAAATCGAGCCCGGCGAATTCTGCTCGTCTTCAAACAGCTTAGCAAAGGTTGGCAAAGCCACGTTCCCCTCCAACTTATCCGCGATCTCAGTCATAGTCTCCACTCTCGTCAACGAATCTTTCAACCACACGGTATCCGTCTCGCCCGGGTGCTCTAGCAACAGATGATTCGCATGTATAACACGCCCCTCTGCATCAGGCACACAGTGCGCAAACGTCGACTTGGTAAACTCCAGCCCAACTGCGTAATTAGCGTCTGCGATAAGCATGTGCGCAGAAGCCGCCATGCCGTAGCTCTCGAGGCGCTGGACCGCTTCCTGGACCGACGTGCTCTCGAGCGCCATGCGGAGGCCAAAGTGCACTGGGAGACGAGTCGAGTCTACGCCGTGGACTTTGATGGCGTTAAGAAGCGTGCCTACGCCCGAATTGTTGAAGCCGATTTTGCCTATGATGCCTGCTTCGGTGACTTGGTAGATGGTGGGTTTGTCGGGCTGTGTGATGGTTGTGATGATGAGGTTTTGCTTTTGGGATGTCATCCACTGTTTCGTGTTAATTTCGAACTCTGGTCGTTGGCTGATATGGTATGGTATGAGAGGCTTACGTCCCAATTCTGCCCAAGCAGTGCATGCTCTCCAGTATGCCATGATAGTGCTGTACAGCCATCGCTGAACAGGCCGAAGTTTATCTCGGTGCGCACGTTTATGGCTACGATGTCGAGCAAGTCTCGTCTTGAGCCGTCGGCTATGCCTTGCATTTCTTCGTGGTAGGCGGGCCATTTCTGTGCTGCTTGCTGCTCGAATGCTGAAGCGAGTTGCTGGACTTCTGGCCATGTCTTCTTGCAATTCTTCTCGAACAGCCCGGCATAGAATTCGATGCAACGGTCGATTTGAGCTTTGGCTAATTGGCCATGTTGCTGGCCAATCTTGGTGAAGTGTTAGCATTGAATGGATGATGACGTAGCTCGGTCGCGCACCCCTCACCTCGTATGGTGTTCCCTCGCAGTGAATCGTCAACATCTTGAATATTCGGTCTCAACTCAAGTAACATGGGATGTCATAGTCCACAGTTACAAGCTAACAACAATATCATAATATCACGCACAAATCACACCACTACGGACACCCCAGACAAGTAGTCCTCGGCATCCCACCTGCCCCTCTTCTCCAACGCCCATCTCCGTACCCCACCCGTCCTACCCCTGGCCATTCGCGTGCCCAAGTCCTATGCATATCCCAATAATCACCGAATGAGAAATGGGTATATTTCCCGTTGCCGGGACCTGACTCATTTTTCACTGTCGTCCCGCGCAAAGCGACAGGACCTGCTGAATATGGTCTACGGAGCTATAGTACCCGCACCACAGGCCACTCAGGTGGGCATTAGCAGTGGAGCAATTACCGTAGTGCGACAGGCCGCGCACGGTGACACCCCGCGCACGCGCGTCGCTAGAACACCAAACAACACGATAACTTCAAGACGTCGTAACTCCACCAATATGGATCCGGTTGACAAAGCGATTGAAGAATTGGAATCTCTGGAACCAGGA
>QVXC01000175.1:0-66693 GCA_003501895.1 Phaeosphaeria sp. A1 3.1a
GGCGCTCATGGCGGGTTCAGCGGAGTCACTGGCTGCCGACTCCTCCCTGACCGGAATGCGAGACGCGGGCGCTGGCGACGAGCTCTGGACGACGATGGCGGGCGTAGACTGAGCGTCGGTCTTCCTGAGCTGGTTGCGAATCGAGTTGGCGCGCGACCGAGAGCCAGAGCGGCCGTCGGCACCGGACGGAGGTGGTGATCTGAGGCGCGGCGAGATGGGCCAGTGCGGCGTGCTGTCTCCTGAGTTCGAGGCCGACTTGGAGGGCCGGGGCGCCCGGATTGTGTCCGCAGACGAGGCAGAGGACGAGGCAGGCAGCTCTGGGATGCTCGTGGAGGACAGCGCACGCTGGATGGAAGCGGCCGAGGGCGAGCTGCTGGTGCTGGCAAGGCTGGTGCCGCGGCTCGGGCTGGCGTCGATGCTGCTCTTGCGCGAACGGAGACCAGCTCTGGAGGTTGACGTCCCGGGGAGCGCAGCAGAGCGTTGGTGAGGGCGGGCGGGCGATGCGTCTCGCGAGGACACGGGCGACTTGGGAGACTGCGTGCCAGACACATGCAGCGAGCGCGCGCCAGCGAGGCCCGTCTGGTGCTTCATCAACGCAGCAGCACTCTCAGGCGGTGCCGTGGGGGCCGTGGTGGCAGAGGGCGCGGTGGATGCTGGAGCCTGATGCGTGGCAGCGTGCGCGGGTTCTGCAGACTCCAGCGCGCCCGTGATGGACTGGAAGTCGGCGTCGTGGGTCGATGTCATGGCGATGCTTTTTCGTCGAATGGCAGCGGCGCTCGGTGCATACTGCGCCCCAGGGTGGTGCTGTTCGGCGGCGGTGAATCGTGAGGAATGCCTGGACAGCAATGAGGCCCGCGGGTTCCAGACGTTAGGCGGAAACGCGGCAAGCACTCGTTGGACAGCGCCGCGGCGGCGGGTTGTCGACGCAGGAGAAGTGTGGCGTGCGGCGGGTGGATGTTTGCATTGGCAGCGAGGATGCGGTGCAGGAGGTATGTGTGATTTGAGGTGTGACGAGGCCTAGATGTCCAAAATGCCGGTTGTTCGATGGCGGCCCGCTGACGCACTCCACGGAATCTCACAAAGCTGGGCAAAGCGCAGGAACCGAAATCTCCCTCCACCACTCGGGCCATGCCAGCGCATCATCAGAGACACCGCGAGTGAGAATGTCATCGCCGCTCCAGCCGGTGCTGACCTGCCCTGTCTCCCGCCCGCTGATGACTCCCACCCGGGTGAACAGCGTAAACAGCCCTCAGTCCCCTCGAGCGTTCGCAGACCCGCCGTGCTCCCACACAGCTGCACACGGCAACACGCAGCATGGCCTTGTCTCGCATCATTACCGCTTTCGATAGGGCTACGCATGCAGCCCGCAGTCGTGTGCTGTAACGTCGCCGTGCCGAGGAGCCAGTTTCCACACTCAGCACCTGCATGCGCACCCCAATGCCCGGCCTCCACGTGCCAAAACGCCCACGTCGCTGCTGAATGCGGTGAAGCCTCGTGGGAGTGCCGGGCGTGGGCAGCCAGATTCCGCACTTACATGCTCAGGGTCGGGACGGTCTCACATCAGACGGGAACTAATATCTAGCAATATGCTGATATAGCTATTCGTAGGACATGGCCACACAACCCATCAAGCGCTTCCTCCTGGCAGCCCGCCGTGTTGCACTGCCAGGCTGCACTGGCCGGCTAAGTAGGCACGCGCGGATTACGTTTCCCCATTGCTATTCAATTTAGACTATACCATACTTCTCCCAAGTAGTCTCGTGCTTCAGAACAGCGCTCGCGAGCCTTTACCCGTCCACCACTGCTGCCACAGTGTTCCCCTAGGCCAACATACAGCAGGTGCATTTGTATTGACAACCTCAGTAACCACGTCAGCATCCCCCCAACCCGAAGTAGAGTTACCCGCAGCTTTCTTTCCTTGGCGGATGATGCGGACCCTGGACTGTCTATCCCTCTGGCTATCGTTCCAAATCGACCGGCGCTTTGCCCAAATCATTGCTTCCAGCGCAATCGTGGTGGTAGCAGGGAACTTCTGCATCCACTTGACGAAGTCCGCTTGTCTCCAAGCTCCGTTGGCGACACGTGAATCTGGTGTTGTTTCCGAAAAGAGCCATTGCCAGGCTGCGTCTTGACACTGGATGCCGATGCTCTTCAGATTTGGGGCGCGATTGCGGAGCTTTTTGATGTCGTAGCGATGCAGTGATTCGGGCAAAGGACCCGCGATAGTCAAATGGCGCAGCTTTCTCACTCGCTTGAGTTCGCCGACCTCCTCAAGAATGTCGTTGACATCGTCCGGATCATCGGACGGCTCGTCAAATGCATCGTATTCCCGACTGGTTCCACGACTCTCCTGCATCAGTTTTTGGCATTCTTCCCAACGCTCCATGACATGTCTGTAGAATTCATACATGCGCTCCAGGAAAGGTCTGTGGCGTTCATCGGCATCAGCAAGTCCACGAGGGTCATCGAGAAGTCTGCGCAGCTCACGACGGTCGACATCGATACCGCTGTGTGGTTTGAAGGACCTTCGCTCCTCTTTCTTCGATAAGTGATCCAGCCACACGCCAAGATCCCGCGGGTGTACAGAGAAGACAACTGTCTCGAGCATAGCATCCCGCAGCTCGTACCAGAAGAACGTGTTCGACGCTGCTAGCGCCCATACTCCCATGAGTTCTCCTGATGTGTCTTGTGGGACACACCGATCCTCATCGCTACACATTCCTGACCACCTTGGATTTGCACATAGAAGTGACGATGCAGTGCTAGTAGAGCGACACACGGTCCATGTGAAGCGAGGAGCGCGGCGTCCTTTTTTTCGGTGACAATTGACGTGAATCAAGATCGAATCGAATAAGTAGCGGTATATCTCTAGTCGGAGCTCTGAAAGTCCGGTGTACCAAGTCAGCAATGTCTCAAAAATACATTTCGTACAGCGAGAATCATACCGGCAGGTAGACCATACAGGGTGGCCCGAGGGTTGGATGCTGGCTCAAAGGGTTTTGCTTTGGGTTTCTTGGATTTCTCTTGTGGTGTTGAAGTAGGCGTGTTTCTGGGCTTCTTCGACCGCGGTCGCAACCGGCTCGCTATCGGTGCTTCAAGCTCGGCACGCATGCGCTTTCTTCCACGCAACACCATATTCCGAAATTTGTGACGATCAAATGTGTGCTCGTGAATTAGGAAGGCGTTAGTATCGTTGAAGCGTTCTGTTGATACCAGCAGCTACAATACGAGGTTGGGTGGTACCGAGGTCGCACGGCGTTGTCACGGGACTTCGTGCAGCAAACGCCCAAAGCAACCAACAAATCAGGGTCTAGACAATAATTTTGCCACGATGCTTCTCTTATGTTTCAATGAGCGTCTCAAGTTATGTTATTAATTGTGTTAGGACTCGATTTCTCGGGTTCTTTGCCAGCTGACTCAGCCATCTTGGATCATTCCTAGTACCGGTAACTACCGATAACACTAACTGAGTACAGTACTGCTCTCGCCAGGCTGTCGTCCACGACACTCATTCACTTTTTCCGACGTTGTAGAGGCGCACAATGTTTTAGCATTGATACGAAAACACGCACGAATCTTGTACAAAAATTCCCATCTCCCATTTCCGATACCGCAGTTTCATCAAAATCCAACCTTCGTTCAAAACACATACAGAGGGGATCAACTACTTTGCTGCCACAATGAAGACATCGAAATATGCTCCAAAAACAGCAGCCGAGACGCTGGCAAACTCGCGGGCCGAGAAGTCCAAGGCAGAGAAAGAGAAAGCTACCCGTCTGCTAGGTCGTCTGCATTGGAAAGCAGAAGTCCTCATGCTTTGCTACTACAAAGCTCGAGACATAGTGCAAGCAGCTGATGCACAGCAAAGTGAATCCTCCAGCATGGATCCGATCAGTGTTAGCACCCACAATCGATATCTTCCGCACAATGCTAACACGGCAAAGAAACAAGCAGAATCGATGTTCAAGGTCGACTTCTTCGAGTTCTACACTCTCCTTGAGAGGTACATCACAGTCTGTCTAGGTATACTAGGCGTCACCGTTTCCGGAGCTGCGCCGCAGACCAACTTCAACGCCCTTCGCTATTATACCAATCCGGAGCTGCACAAGGACCGACCAATGGCGTCGCATGCTTTTCATGCAAACCTCCTTGAAGCTCTGGACGACGAGAAGTGCCTACTTCACGCTTCGTTCGGAGTACATCCTGTCCGCGCTGAGCTCGGCATCGCGAAAGAGTTTCGCAACGCATGGAAGGACGCTGACGAGCGCATCATCAGCTCAAAGTGGGACCGAGAGAGTGACAGTTCTCGAAAGAATATTACTCTGCACGACTCGCAGCTGGAGGGGATGTTGCGCTCACTCTTAAAAGGCTGTGAGCATGCTCACGGTATAGTGCAGCAGCACTCTGTGCAGACCAATGGCTTCACTAGCCGAGACTTCGAACCGCAAGTCCACGAGCATGCAGCCCCGGCCGCCGAGGATACTCCATTCGAGTACATGGATGACGCGATGGATCTCGACTGAAGTTTGAGCTTGTAAGTCGCATTCTCTTCGTCACTTCCACGCAAATCATCATGAGCAAACTGATTCATACAAATGCATTGAAAGTAAAGCCAGCTACCAGCGCTAGGCTACATTCTCTCTTCCTCTTCATATTCTCAACCCAATCCTTCATCGCTCCCCCACTCCTTCTATCCTCTCCTCAATCCCGCCCACAGCCTCAATCGGGCTTTTTGATCTCCACTCCTCCAACCCCATCTTCCTCATCAAATGCTCCTCCCCCACCTCATCATCCTGCAACACACTATCCGCCCGATCCCTATTCCCCTCCGCAACCCCATCCCTCCTCTTCAACCTCTCCTCCACTTCCTGCTCCAACTCCCACCTACACCTCTCTTTACAATCCCAGCACACGCTCCGCTTGCACACCTGGATATCATACTTCCACTCACTCCGATTCAGCATCTCCTGACAATGCGCACAGTCCATCGGAATAATCACCGTTTCTGTATCGCCTCTGCGTCGCGCGATACTTAGTCCTTTACTCGTCCGCGTCAGCGTCTTCGCAGACCCATCGTTCTGCACATCCATCCCGTCGAAGACAACGAGCTTGTCCACTTTGCACCACCACGCTGGTCGTCCGCTCGCCGTCTGCGCGCGCACAGATGTGCTCGTGAACGCATCGACTTGGCCCGCGGGGCCGGGGAGGAGACAGCCGTCGCGTGGTGGTGAGGGGGGCACGAAGACGTGGACTTTGCTTTCGCGGTTCTTGGTGCTGGGGGCGCCGCTGAGGCGCTGGTTGAGGAGCTCTGTTGGCGAACGCAGTGCCGCCTTGGACCGTGTGGTTGAGTTGCGGACGAGGGAGAATTGCTTCTCGAGCTCGGATGGTGGGTGCGAGCTGCGGGATGAGACGCTTAGATTGAGCTCTGTGGGACGGTGGAGGCGTCGAGGAGTTGGACTGGCTTGTTGGTGTGCGATTGAGGAGGAAGTCAACGATGATATTCTTGCTGGGAAGGAGGATGTCCGCGAGAGGTCCTCCTCGGGCGGTGAAGGTGCTGGCCTTGAAGGAGGCGAGATCTTGTCAACATCTTGTTCTTGTGGCGGCGAAGGTGCCGGTCTCGAAGGAGCAGAGATCTCATTGAGCGAGATTTCTTTCTGCGAGAAATTTCGCAGCGGCGGCGATGGCGTTGGTGTCAATGGTGGCATTATCTTCTCATCAGACGACAACGCATGTACTTCCTCCTCCTGCGCTGGTGGCGAAGGGGCAGGTCTTGTTGGTGGTAGATTGATCTCCTTGACTTGCATCGATCCGTTACGTATATGTACCGTTGCCGCAACCTCGCTAGGCTCAGATACTGCGCACTGTGACTGGATATGTGCATCGTCCAGAAGTGCCGCGTCGGCATCTACCTGCCCTATCGATGAAGACAGCGCTGCTGATGGTCGTACCATATCCTTGAGCTTCTGCAAAGGCGTAGCGGGCGAACACTGCGCAAGAAGCTCCATGTCCTCGAACGTAAAGACGCCAGAGTCCTGATTACCGACATCGAGATCAATCTTCGGCGGAGGTGCAGGTCGCGTCAAGGCCGGGCTCTGCGCTTTCTCGCCATCATCGTTACGTAGAGACGAGCTGGTGGTTTCATCCACCTTCGCATCCGCCTTGGAGGCCTTCCAGAACGCGAACGACGGCATGGTGTGGTGTAAAAGAACGACTTGGGTCAAATCCAGATTGAAAGAGTGTGGTAAGAAAAAGAAGAGGAGGAGACAAGCGAATGCGCTGCGTGTTCATCTTCGCGCCGTCTTCAGCCTTTACATACCCATCCACACACACCTACTGCGCATCCCAAACCGGCTATACCTGGCATTACAGAGCACATCACCCGCATCACTGTTTCCTCTTAATCGCCTATCCGCATCCTTCTAGAAGGCGGCCCATGTTATACATCAGCGACCCCGCGGCCTCTGATTGGTCGAGTGTTTGGTGAAACACGGTGGTCTGGGATGTGGTTAGTCGGAAAAAGTCCGGGTGCTGTTACAGATGGGATTGTGATTCATGCGATGGCTCGAAATAGGTTGTTGGGTACTCGATTGCGGGGATGTGTCGGCGTTGGTAGTACTAGTTGTACTCATGCGATATGAAAGGATCGGGCTGTGGTGTGGTTGGGAGCCACGGTGCCTGGGACGTTGCGAGACAGCGCGAGGGGTTAACAATGCTTGTAGGCGAGTGCTTGTCGCTTTCTGTGTATCCTTGCGCAGATGTAAAAGTCCGAAGAAATGGGGCCTAGTTGTTGCATAAAGCACGTCGGCGATATTCATCGACATCTCGCACAACAGAGCCGGCTTGAGGTGCGAATATGCGCCCCATGTCGTCTTCCACACTGTCATCGTCGATGAACAGCGCTCGTTACATGATTTGTTGAGCTGCAGATACTTCGCCTGGTGATAGTCGTCATGGGGAGTCCGTACTAGAAACCGTTCTCGTGCCACGATCCCCCCTGTGCCAGCCATTCATTCCTTGTGTTTGGATCCATCCGATTGAAATCACCCCATTGTCGAAAATGTTCCACCACGTAGCTAGCAGGAGTAAGACGAAGGTTTGGAGGGAAGGGTGATGAGCCATGACGGTCCTGGAACCTCTGCACCAGATTTCGAGCCTTCCTTGTCCACGACATGCCGTGCTTCAACATTCGAGACTCTGTCCCACGAAATAGGTACTGAACCAGGGAACCGATCTCAGCCCAGAGAAGGAAGTCGGGATGGGTGCGGCAGACCTCGAGACGGATTGTGATCGTGGCTATGGGTAGCTTCTGACAGCGTGCCACAAAGCATGGGGAGCAAATCACATTCAATTGGTTCTCCAGGATTTGCAAAGGTCTTACGCCTCGTCCTCTTGACCACTTGTGACGTATATGATCCTCAAATCTTTCTATCTGATCGTGCAAGATGACCTCAGTGAGCCGACTCATGATTTTTGGTGAGCATTCGTCGACGAAGCGTGTGAAGGTGACGAACCAACCTCTACGAATAGAGTCCTTGATGGTGAGACTGTTGTAACGTAGTTCCAAGCCTCTGGTCTCCGTATGTAGCTGTCTGCAGACAAGTTTGAGCTGATTCGCATCCCGTTTCTGTGAGTTCGTGTGAGCAGAATAGTGGAAGCTACCGCCCATGATGAGACCGCCCGTTTCAGTAAGTGCATATTCGTATATCATGGCTCTCAACTCTGCAGGCAGCTCCAAGAAAAGACAACTACCCGATGCAGTTGAGTGTTGTGGTGTCGTAGGCTGAGCCGAAGGCTTTCTTACGATTTCGAGGTGGGGTCGCATTTGACTTACCCGTCCTCGAGACGTGTGCTTTGCAAGGGATCTTGACCGGTGCGGCGACGTTCTGGTGAAGGGAGAAGTTGTTGGAGACGGGTGGAAGCAAGACAGATCTCAGTGAAGCACAAGAAGAAAGTGAAGCACGGTGGGCAGTGCGTTGTTCTCTCGACGCCAAGCCATAATGGGTGGTACAAGGGACTTAGTTGGTTACGCTGAAATCTTTACATAGCAGCCACTGCAGCTCGTTTGACGCGATAGGTATCTGGACGCGCAAACCAGACCTAGTGTTGGAGGTAACACAGTGTAAGAGCGAAGTGCCTGGACCAGTGAGTAAGGCAATTGCTAGACTGCACGCGTCCCGTGGGACCATTCTGGCCTGAGCTGATCATGAGGCCATAGTTTGCGACATGTCAGCTGTGGTGTAAAGAACGAAGATCATTGTGCAGTCCGTGGTTGTATTGTTACTCAGGTCGGGACGATGGTGCAGGTACCGTTCACGTGCAACCGCGACAGGGCGTCGGACTGTATGGCTTCGGAGGTGACTGAAACAGGGATCATCAGCTGTTAGATTGGAAGAAACCTGGAAATGGTTTCGCTTCGTGTTGGTTGTTGGCACCGGGGCGTCTTCCGCGGAGGAGGGGCAGTCGCGGTCCTTGCACCTCCTCTCCTTCAGGTTTGTCGATTGCGAAATCGGTATGCGAATAATCCGTCATGGGAAAGTATGAAGATGACTATGACAAGGGCCCACTACCTTTCTCAGGTACGGCTCCAATGGTTGTCCAATGAGGTTCTGGTGTGGGTGTGGGTGGCAGCCTCTCCATTATTGGCCCCAACCACCCGCAATTGCATCATGGCTTCGTCGCCCACCACAGCAACTTGTCGGGCATCTAGCCGCGCGTGCGCCAGGCTGTCACTCTTTGCTTCTCTACCTTTCTCATTGTACCATTGTTAAAAACACAATTGTCGCCTAATCCATATACTGTGTACATCTCGAAATGGTCGCATGAATCCGTGTGTATTACGCCAATCTTCGCCCCTTAGCGCCGGCTGCTCCGGCCGCATCTCCCCAAAACATTCAGGAACCGCCGTATCCCAAGCGACGACCGCGGCAGCCCCCATACCAAACGTTCACCACCACCGCCCCTCCGTCTCGCGCTCGTCAAGGCGACTCTATCGCAGGGTCTCCGTGCACCATGCCCGCCGTCCCCGAGCCATACGAGGCTGTGGCCGCCCAGATTGATCGCATCGCGCCCAGATACAGCGACCATCGCCGAGATGCGCGGCAACCTGCCATGGAATACGCCGCAATTGGACTGGATGCCCCTCGAACACAACCAATTGCCAAGCGGCAGCAAATGATCATCCAACAAGGCATAATACCGACTTACTACAACCTGGATGGTCCCGAGCCTTCCACAGTGGCGGGTATTGTGCTGGGAAGCGTAGCTGGATTTCTGCTCATAGTATGGCTGCTCTACACGCTTTTCAACGGCGGCAGCTTTGCTGGTGCAGGAAGAACAACAGCCATGGCGGGTGAGGAAGAGATAGTAGTGCGCAGGCGGCGCAACTCTCAAGGACAGACACGGTCGCGCGCCAGCCGACGGACAGAAGTGCGCGAAGTCAGTAGGAGTCCGAGGAGATCTGGGGGCCGATCGCAGATCATTGTGGAGGAAAGGAGGGGCCCGCCAAGACCCAGGAGCATCATTGTCGAGGAGCGCCATCGGGTACCCAACGACGATGTCGTCGAGGTCATTGAGGAGGAAGATTATCGTGAGAGGCGAGGTACCAGGAGAGGCTATCGGTAAGTTCATCCGTGTTATGACATTATCCATGTCATAACTGCATCAGCAAAACTGTTACGCCGAAAGATGCTAACAAAGCCAGGTGATCACATACTTATAAGTACATTCGATACCTCCTGACGCCATTGCGCCTTCTACGTTGAAACGCCTCCGGAGCGAGCACTCTCGCCTCCGAATATCTTGCGATACCCGTTATCTTCTTACGTCTGTTCAATATTTCCGTTTCTTTTTGCACATATCGGCGTGGCGTCGAGGCCATAATGTCGTAACTAGCTTCAGTTCTTCTTTTCGATTGTTCAAGCATTTCCAGCATTTGGCGTTGGTGGGCAGATGTCAGGCTTACGACCAGAGCGCAAGCAGATATGACGTGCTTGGAGTAAGGCAGGGACTGGGCATTGCCGTCGTGCGTAGCGTGGCGCATAGGGTAACGGATGCATACGGGAGAACGAGATATTGCATTACTGATCATACGAGTGCAGAGCCATCATCCATTATATAGTAAATCAACACTTCTCAAGCAAACCGGCGGGTACTTTCACGCGATTCCTCGTCCCCGAAATTTCGACTGTCCTCTCAATCTCAATACTCTCGCTTCAGGGTTACAGCTAAGTGCAGTAGATAATAAGAAGTTCTAGACATTTCCATCCAACAAACTCTATATACAACGAAAGAGATCTAAAATATAGTCACAAAAGAAGAAAGGGAGTATGTACTTTTCGCCTCGCACCAGATCCACCACCCGACGGTTGCATCAAAGATCCAATCATCTAGAGCTTTCCAGGGACAACAACATTAGGAGGCTCAATGTCAGGAGGGTTGACATCCGGCGCCTCAACCTCGACAACCGGCGTGCAAGGCCTAAAGTCATTGCCCGAAATGTGAATCATAGTCCCAACATATCCATATCCCTCGTTCATAACCACGCGGTAGATTCCAGCGGCACCACCTAATATCTCGAGTCAGCACAGCCATCCGACCATAAGTATCGGTTAATCGAAGGGAAGGGAAAACAAGACATACCAGTCCAAGCAGGGTTCGCAAGCGGCTGTCCATAAAGATTGCTCGAGTCAGGAATGTTAGGAAACGTCTTGCCGTTCGCGTTGCCCTTGTTGTTGCCGAAGAAGTCGGGGTAGTCTTTGCCGTTGGCGGCGCGGCGGGTCGTGCGGGCGTTGGAGAGGGATTGGCGGATCACATCGGCCTGGTAAGCTTGTTAGTACTGGAAATATGACCATAGATGAGCATGTCTGTGGAAGGGAAGAAGTACGCTGAAGGTTGCACCGTTGCAGTTGACGCCGGCAGCGGGAACCTTGGCACGTGCAACGAGCTTTGGCTCAGGAGCTGGGAGCGCAAAAGTGGAGCTGGCGAGGGCCAGGAGGATAGTGGATTGGAAAAGCATGATGGGGTTGGAGATGGATTGTGAAACTGGACCTTGGATTGAGTGAGTGTATTGAAGAAGCTGGAAAGTGAAGCTGGCTGATGACGAGATACTTCGACGTCTGTACCTGAGATCTTTATACATTTGCTCGGTGGTATGAGATGGCCTCAGCTTGGAGCAGTTCACGATGTTCCTGTGCTCTCGGGCTCATTGACAGACAGGTTCCAAGCATCTACGGACATTGGCAGGATGCCTCAAGAACGTCCTGTATTGTCAGTGATCGACATGTTTCAAGGTTTCAACGCACAAGGCTTTGACTAATCTGGAGATCTTTCTTGAAATTGGCTAGTGAGCCATCTTAGCTGTGAGTTTTCTGCGAAATGCAGGTACGATGCGGACCGCTTGCAGCTGCACACAGCGATGCCCTAATTCGTTTTAGCAATATGAATACGGACCAGTGGTGCAGAGTTACGGACTTGGTAAGACTAGACCACTTGAGGCGTTATTTTAAGGTTGATGCTAAGCATTAGCTCAAGTGAAGCTTTAGTCACGTGATAATGCGATCATTCCGAACCATGCACATTGGAGCGAATCATAACGGGACTGGTCGAAGATTCCCGCAGCACCGAGTTCGGTGAAGAGCCGCCCCTCTCTTCTGGAATTCTCGATGTCATTTTGCGCATTTCGGGAATCGAAAGTGTTGCCCGATTTGGCCCGCAGGTACACGCCAAGCTGTACTGTGCATTGTCCGGAACATCGTCTCTACTTTCAGAACACAACTGAGTGGCCTCACACCACCCATACTTCTAGTGCCCTTGCGAGCTCCACAGACCGACCTCTTGGCAGCCTACTACGCCTCATTGCCGCAGGCTGCGCCCCTCTAGCCTCGAGTCTAGGCTATAGTGCCATGCATTGTTGTCCGAAAGATTATTGCCCCCACTGACGTCGACTAGACGAGGGTTCGAGAAGCTGGCATATATCGACTCAGGTGTTGGGATGTGCAGCATGAACAATTAGGCATTCGCGGGCACAGCTAAACTCTCATCTCTCGAAGCCATCGACTGAAAACCCTCTTACCACAACATCACCTAAGCGAAGCTTGATTTCTATCTCTACGTTCACTTTCAACTTGTGCTATCTTTCTCGCGCCAACATGGTCGCCGAACCTTACGTTTGGACCGGAGATGAAGGAGAGCCAGAAATGAACGTTCTGGACAACCTCATCGACAATGAGAACGCGACAGTAGAGCAAGCTGTTCAGAATACGGTTAAACTCGCTCAGACGCCCAAGACATTCCCGAATCCACTTGCTCTCCACTGCGAGTGTACGGCTCGAGGGGTCATTGTTGCAGCAGCCCGGACCGCACCAGAGCGACACTCGAAACTCATAAGCTATGTTCATGAGCTACGGAGCAAGACTGTGATGGATCTCTCAACTGGGAACCCTCTGGTCTACGATGGTATGGAGCTATGGAAAGACCTCCCCACGTTTGATTACACAGTTTCAGACGAGCTACACTCTATTCCTGGTAAGTGTTCGGGACAACGGAAAAATTGCAGCACAAATCACTAATAAGAATAGCTCCAAGATATACCCCAGAAAAGCTCACAGAATGGGAGAACATCGTAGCATTTTTTGCACAACTCGACGCCAGCACTACAGACCCGAAGCTTGATTTCGTGACCACATGGGCACTCAAGTACATTTCGCTGGCACTTGACAGTCCGCTCGAGAAGTACCCTTACGAAAGTGTACTGCGTATGGCATGTAGCTGGTTCCTCTACGATGCGGAAAAGCTGTGGCGAAAGGTTCCGGATGAGGACGATTTCTCGCTCACCCACTGGCAGCAGTGGAAGCGCGCGTTGGAAGAGAACAGAGAGAAAATGGAGGAGAAGACGAAGAAAACGATCGAAGAGGCTATAGAGGAGATGGAGCGTGTCGAGAAAACTTAGGCTGAGTCGTCGCCGGAGAGGTATATAACGACTCTTTCTTCACTGCTTTGGTAGTATTGATGGATGTCCATGTTGCCGGGGGGGCGATCAAATGAGTGACGTTGGTGCTTTCTCCTCTTTATCTGTCTAATAATACAACTGTTCAACGTATGATGTCACTTACGATGGGAAGCTGTACAGTGTCCCGTGAGGCCGCAGATCAATTTGTATGAACTTTGTCTAGCGGCAAAGCATACTGGTGTCGCTTCGCTTCTATGATAATATATTGCACGACTCTCTTCTCATGCTTGATGCCGTCTTAGAAGTATTGAGAGCCGACCAACTCATCAGCAAGCCAGCGCCTAATCACCTTCGACCTTGAGTCAGAAGAAGTCAACAGCGCTAAAAAGGCAAACGCGTCTCAGTGAATATGCCTAACGCGGTGATTGGCCCTCACATGGCTGGACCCACTCCCCAATGTATGCTTCCTTCACACACTCTTTTTACAGCAGCAACAACAATATCGCGCTACTCAATTCCGGCTTCACACGACCGTCACAGACAGCACTGAAACAACCATCGTCATGTCTGCCGCAATTCAAGCGCCATCGCAACCCGATAACGGACGTTGCCTCCTCTTTCGATTACCCATGGAACTGAGGATCGAAGTATACCAGCATGTGCTCCGCTACGAACATGGTCTCAGCATTGATTACGAACCAGACGATGGACCTGTTGCTCTCCGTCTCGGCAACGATGCATCAGCCACCAGAGGCATTCTGCCAAACCCTCTCACTCTAGTCTGTCGTCAAATGTACGACGAGACACATGGGATCCTGCTCGAAGCGAACAGTGAAATTGCTCTCCACAGCACGCGCTTCGCGACTCCGAGTTCCTATGTCTTCGCTGACTTCATCAAACAAATCAGCACAACTGTCCTCCGGCGATTGAGGAAGATTACGATCTGTGGAGCGAGGAATACCGAGGCGGAAACGCTTTCATGGGCAAACATGAGCAGCTATTTTGAGAGCTTCAAGCCGTTCTGTATCGCCAATCCCAACACACGTGTCATTCTTCGATTCGGAAAGGTCGGAGACGTCAGCAAACATCGTTGGCTTCTTGCCTGCCTGAGCGTCGGCAAAGCTATCCAAGACATGAGATCAAGGCGCATAAATAGCGCTTTACCTCCATTCAACATATGGATGGACCCTCTCTTGGATCGCATCGGTCGTCAAACTGCCTGCATTCTGCGAGACTTGCCACCGAACTTGAGGTTCTCCGTGCTCACCGAGTTTCCGGAGCATGAAGTTGCTCAACAAATCAACGATCCAACAACGTTCCTGAAGCTGGAACACAGAGACATGGAACTTATGCGCTGGTTGTGGGAGGAGGGGCTCTGACCGACAGCATGAGAAGTTTGTGTCGAGGCGAGGGTCATGATCTGTATCTCACTGTCTGCAGATGGTGCACCAGGCCCAAGAAACAGGGATCAGCCGTTCAGGTGTGAGATGATGGGGAAAGGGCATGGAAGAGATTGGCGGCATTTGGTAATGTTCGCGGCGAGTTTCACACGTTCGGAGTTGCAGTGCGCAACGGTCATCATCGAAGATGCTAGCTACTGTGGAAATGAGAGTATGTGAACTCTGTTCAATGTATGGTTCCCGATATTCGGTCGTGCCACTGCGTCACCTGCGCTTGATTTACTGGGAGGAAATCGTTAACAGTTTTGATCAAATGTGACGGCCCTTGCATTCCTACCTGAATCACACTCAGATCACATCGACGTTCATTGTTCGTGAGGTCCCTCGAACATGGCCACTAACTACTTCTTACCAATTCACGTAGGGGGAAGCAACATGTATCGCAGCATCGAAGCTTTATTCCTTGTGCACTTACGCCATTCTAGTCGTTCAATACGACACTTCTCCACAACCATCATGCAAGCATCATTTCACAGTGCAGAACCACAGGCGCAAAACTCATCGAGCATGTTCCTGGCGCTACCTCGGGAGCTGAGAGACATGATATATAACCATGCCCTGACTCTGCAGTCGGGTCTAACATCTTACACAGATTGCACGGGGAAGTTGTTAAGATTCTACGACAATTCAACCGGACCGCATGACCCAGAATTCAACCAACTCCAATACGTAAGCAAACAGCTCCGAGATGAGACTCGACGTCTCGCGCTAACCAATAACACTCTTTCCATCGTCGGCACAACTGCAGTCGAAGGCACAGAACTTGCCGCGCACTTTCTCTCAGAATGTTCTTCAGAGATCAAAGCAAAGCTGCGCGAGATTCAGATCACAAACACATCTCTCACCCCACCAGAAGACGTAGCGATTCTTTCAATGGCACCGCCGCAACGTTGGGCACGACGCATGCCCGCCCAGCTCTCGCTACTTGTGTATGACTATTCTCCGCTTTCGCATATTTGTCAAGAGTATCCTCGCACTCAAGTTTTGCTGCGCTGTAAACTGTTTACTAACGAGTGGCTGTTATCATTCGGTGTCATGTATCACTATCAAGTCACGTTTAGGGGTCGGCGAGAGTTCAAGGTTCCGCGGGAGATACTAATGCATCCTTCGTTCTATCGATGTTGGGAGGTTGTTGATGTTGCCGAGGAGTTGGCTTTGCATCTGCCTATAGTGGCTTTGCCGGACAATTTGCAGATTGCAGTTGAGCAGGATGTTTGCGATGAGATGACTGGTACTAGGAGGCATGTGACGTGTAGGAGGAAGGTGGCAGACATACTTGAGGCATCAAAGATGTTCTTTGAAGACTGAATGCTGTAATTCGATCTAGCCGTGCAATCAACGCATGTTTCGATTACTGAGGTACTTTTAGGCTTGGACTTAGTGAGTGTTTGATGAGGGCAAAAGAATGCATTGTTTATGAAATGAAGTTGTGGAATAGAACACGACATGGCATGAAGACATGGAAAGCACCTCCAATCGATCAAAGTATACTTCTGCATGACATAACTAGAACGCATATGTACAGTTTCAAATTACAAGGCCTTGACGGTCGCATTCATCCTCCCAAGACAAAGATCAACCACCATATCTCCCTCATACTCCTGCTTACACGACAAACTCGACTCATCCTGTCTCGTTCTATCGAAGTTGTAGATACCGAGGCATAGCGCATGGCCATTACATCTAATACTCTGATAATTTTCCGGGCTCGAATTTTTAGGAAACGTCACGGAAACACCATCTCGATAGCCGGTACACATCTCGACCTTTGCTTTGTGGTCTGCAGCTGTAGCATTGAAGTCCGTGATCTTGGCCACATCGCGATAGCCATCTGCGCCCTGCGCACTGAAGGCCTCAGGACGCTTGACTGGGTTGGCGCAGTCCAGGAGGGAGACATCGTATTCCAAGCGGTCAAACGTATCGTTTCTCCGTGGATTCTGGATAAGTGCGTACTCAATTTGGTTGATTACCGAGAAATCAACACTGCTCCTCGAGATCTTCAACGATACTCCCTGGACTTGCAATTTATCTTGCTCTGGACAGTAGACGGGTCGCCTAGTATGGTTGGCTGGAGTAGGGCAACTCATGCGGTAGGGTACAGTATACGAATTACCAGAATTGAGAGTATATATGGGGTCCTCTGCGGGGACCCCCCACCCTTTGGCGTCATCTCGGTATCCCCCGAGGTGGAAGGCACCTACAGATTGGATGTAGAAGGATTCGTTGCAGTGATTGTTGATGATGACGTTACCGTACTGTGCCCCGGGGTCTGCTCCGGAACTAGACAACGCGTCACGGGGCTGACTCTGTGAAGGCCGAATAGTTGATGTGACTGTTGTTGTCGATGTCAACAACGTGATGAGGGTTGTGACTCCTGACTGGATCGGGCGACTTGCAGAGACTGGAGCTGACGACTGAGGAGACTGAGAAAGGAGACCGAAGCTTATCGAAGGCGCAAGGCTCTGCGGTGCTGGGACCGATTCGGTTCCTCGAGCTATAGTGGTCAAGTATAGCACACCTGTTGCGAAACAGAGTCTATTCTTGAAGCTCGGCTTCAAGGGCATAGTCTTGTGAATGCTGACTGATACGTAGATAGTTGCTGTAGTGCTTCGTAAAGTGCTGCAGTATGTAGAAGCGAACAAGTCTAGAAATGTAGAGCCCAGAGGCTGATATATATATTCCAAGTATGACTTTTAGAGAGCCCGGTATGACAAAGAGAAGAGAGGAAGACTCAACATAAAGATCTGACAGCAACTCACGATTTGCCGCAAATAGTCTGCCCACGCAAAGACGTGATGCTGAGATCAACAGAAATCCCACTATCTAGCAAGTCGCATCTCAAGTATCGTCTAGTGTCAATTTCTGCCACCTGATGCGTTGGAGCTTACATTGCTTGCTTCGTGTTGCCATTAGATTTCCGCTTCACAACAGCACACCGTCCGAATCTTGATCGTCCTCGGTTCCCAATAGCATGCAAGGTAGTTGAATCCATGTGCTACAGGCTCAATTATCTCAAGGTTGCGAGTATCAAGGAGAACAGTCCAAAACATGCCCGTGACGCGCACAATTCGATAACTAATCGGGAAACACTGCTTATGAGCAACTCAGTCCTGACTCCTGGGAGCAACAAACCGCACTTGAAAGATAATTCGACATACAAAAGTTATATCAGCCGCATGATACAACAGTTCCGGACGATAATAAAAAGTGGCACCAAGGGATTCTCAAATCACATAGTACAAAGTAGCGATGTAGGGCTTCGGAGTGTGCGACACAGCGGAAGAACTCACAACCGGAACATGCAGGAAAACGAGTCCGTCAATTCCCTGAGTCAGCCTCGCCCCTCCAATGAGCAGCCATCGGCACGCGTACCCCAAAGCACGTGAGAAGCCTTCTCCGCTGCTGCCCCTCGTTTCTTACTCCACATTCCGTGCTGCGAGGACGGCTCGTTTCCGTGCTGGCCTGGCTTCCGACGCAACCCATCCCATAAACAACGCCGAGGTGCCGCAGTCATGGTTTTGTTCGCTGGACTTGCGCGTCACTCTTTCTGCTTCAAAACTTCGACTTTTAGTGTATCTGTGTGTTCCTGATTGAGGGATTATTCTGTGGTGCTGTACATATTTCGAACCACATTGCGCTGCGGAGCATAGTCGCGAAGATGCCGTCTTTATCCCACACATTCCGCACTGCGCGCACCTTTTCGCGGAGCACGACCAAGGTGTGTAGAGGCCCATTGGGAATATTGGGAAAATTACTGACGTCTGTTAGACATATCTGAACATTTCTCGAGGATTTTCATCATCACTTCGCCGCAATGAGATCAACAAGGTCTTCGACAGCCCGAAAGCTGCCATCGCAGACATGAAATCCGACAGCACTCTTTTGTGCGGAGGATTCGGCCTATGCGGCGTACCAGACACCTTGATCAACGAAGTCAAGTCAAATCCCTCCATCACAGGCCTAACCGCCGTCTCAAATAATGCTGGAGTTGTGGGCAGTGGCCTCGGCTTGCTCCTCGAGAGCAAACAAGTCAAGAAGATGATCGCCTCGTATGTCGGAGAGAACAAGGTCCTCGAGCAAATGTACCTCACTGGCGAGCTCGAGCTCGAACTCACACCCCAGGGCACCCTCGCGGAGAGATGTCGCGCAGGAGGAGCAGGAATCCCCGCCTTCTTCACACCCGCCGCCTTCGGCACCGTTGTACAGACTGGAGAGCTCGCTCTCCGCCACAACAAAGATGGATCCGTCGCGCAATACTCCACTCCCCGCGATGTCAAAGTCTTCGACGGCAAGAGCTACGTCATGGAAGAGAGCATCAAGGGCGACTACGCCTTCGTCAAAGCGTACAAAGCCGACCGCCTAGGCAACGTGCAATTCCGCTTCTCTGCGCAAAACTTCAACGGCGCCATGGCGCGCAACGCCAAAGTAACCATCGTCGAAGCCGAGCACATCGTCGACGTCGGCTCCATCGAGCCCAACGCCGTCCACGTCCCCGGCATCTACGTCGACCGCGTCATCCAATCGACCTCGCAAAAGAACATCGAGAAAGTCGTCAACGCCAAAGAGGCGCAAGATCCCTCCGCCGCCGTCGCCGACCTAGGCAAAGGCGACGCCGCCTCCAAGCGCGAGCGCATCGTCCGCCGCGCCGCAAAGGAATTCAAAAACGGCATGTACGCCAACCTCGGCATCGGCATGCCCATGCTCGCCCCCTCCTTCGTCGACGCCTCCGTCGAAGTCCAGCTGCAGTCCGAAAACGGCATTCTCGGACTCGGCCCCTACCCCAAAGCCGGCCTCGAGGACCCAGACCTCATCAACGCGGGCAAGGAAACCGTCACGCTTGCGCCGGGCGCCTCGTGCTTTGGGTCCGAGGAGTCTTTTGGCATGATCCGCGCGGGGCGCATTAATCTCACGATTCTCGGTGCGATGCAGGTGTCTGCGAGGGGCGATTTGGCGAACTGGATGTTGCCCGGTAAGGTCAAGGGGTTTGGGGGCGCGATGGATTTGGTGAGTAATCCCGAGAAGACGAAGGTGGTAGTTACGATGGAGCATACGGATAAGAAGGGACGGCCGAAGATTTTGAAGCAGTGTGAGTTCCCGCTTACGGGCAAGGCCTGTGTGAGTAGGATTATTACGGATTTGGTAAGTCGGATTCTTGTTTCTGGTCATGTGGACTTGTGCTGACTCTATGTTTTAGTGTGTGTTTGATGTCGACTTTACAGAGGGGTTGACGCTGGTTGAGTTGGCTGATGGCGTTACTGTTGATGAGATACGGTCGAAGACTGGGGCGGACTTCAAGGAGGCGGCAGACATCAAGCCTATGTTGTGAATGTCTGGTTAGAAACTGTCCACGACTATCTGCATGAATATCATGATTAGGCGTTCAAAATAATGCGAAACTTGACATATTCAACAAGATACTGTGGAAAGTGAAGTGATATAATGTAATCCTATGAGCACAACAATGCAACAGCACTCAACGACAATTCACCAAGCCATATGTACCCAAGTCCCCACGAACAACTGCGCTTACTTCTTGCCACTTCCCGTACCATCAGTATCCGGATCGTAGTCATTCGACCTCGACGGCACAGGCGTCGGATTTGCCTCCCTCAAAGGCTTACCAGCAACCGCCTCAACGTCCTCATCATCCTCGTCGTCACCATCAATACCCTGCTCTCTCCGTCTCTGTTGCCTTTCTAACCACTCGTCATCGCTCTCCTCATCATCCATATCGCCAACACCCTCGTAGCCGCCCTCGCCACCATGCTCGGGGTCCTTGATGAAGTTGTCGATGATCCAGTACTGCAACGCGTTCATGATCAATGGGAAGATGAACATGACGAAGGTGATTTGGACCGCCGTGTTACCCTCGGTCCAGCGAAGAGCCCAGTCGCCGACCCATGCGATCCAGGGAAGGAAGGCGAAGATTGCGAGGACACAGAGCTTCATGAGAAGAAGACCGCAGAAGTAGATGACGGACTGCTTGAGCCACCATGTTGCGCGGGGCGGGTGACCGTAGTTGCCAGAGCGGATGGATTCGGGTGGGTTGGCGAGAGGAGTGAGCAGAGCGCCGCGGTGAAGGACCTTGAGCAGGAGAACGAGAATAGGGATACCAATTGTGGTCTGACATGGTTAGCATAGACACTCTGTATATACAGCGGAAAGACTTACATCGATGGCGAGGTTCAAAAGATAAAATGAGCAAGGGTTGGGTTGGTCCTCGTCAATGACAGCGTGCTGTGGTGTAGCCGCCGTTGACGCGGCTACGTCGAACTTTCCTGACGACAGCATGGACATCAGGATGTTTGCCAAGTGTAGCAGAACTGAACCGAAAACCTGCTTGGAAGCATCGAAGAACCAAATCTTGACAGGTCGACGCGGGTGTTCTCTCCATCTCTTTACTGCCAGGGAAGATACTGCAAGCAAGCCGAGCGCGCCCTGCACAAGGAGCGCAAAGTCCCCGAGAAGATTGCATTCGCCGTCGCTCTTCTCCGCATCCATTGGGCTGCTCTGAGCGATCGTCGATCCCGTAGCCTCACTGACAGGCGAGGCATTTGTCGCTGGCTCGACCACGACATGCGAAGGTGCTGGTTCTTCGACAGCTGGAGTTGGTGTCTCGACCGGCGCTGCAGGAGTAGTTTTCGGCTCAGGCTTCACGCCCACAATCTCCACGAGTTCAACCTCAAATACTACCACACGTCAGCTTTCATACCCTTTAGCCCTCACAAGCACATACTCAACGTCGACCCCGCAGGGATCGGCCCATTGTCCTCATTCCCGTACCCAAAAGATGGTGGTATCGTCAACTTCCTGCCCTCCCCAGGGCACATATCCGTCAAGCCCTGGTCCCATCCGCGGATCACCTGGCTGGCACCCAGCTTAAAGGTAAACGGCCGCCCCCGATCGTAGCTCGAGTCAAACTGCTTGCCACTATCCTCCAGCGTGCCCCTATAATTCATCGACAGTTTGTCGCCATTCTTGCTCTTCCGTATACAGTCCACCGGCTTGGTGACTTCGATGCCTAGCTCCGTGGCCGCGGCGGCAAGGATGGGCAAGAGCGCCACCGGCAGCGCGAGGAGGTGAGAGAGTGACCGCATAGCGGCGTCGAAGTAGTGAAATGTCGCGGGCTACAGAGACACTGCTCGTGGCGTGTGTCTTGGAGTGAAGAAAAAAGAAAGAGGCGCGCGGGCGAGGTTTGACGTTGCGAGTTGAGGCTCGGGCTAAGGGTGTGGCTGCGGAGTTTCGGTCGGAGGTCTTGCGCGAATGGGGGACGTCAGACACGCGACTGACTGAGACGAAACAGGGCTGTGCGCGCGCAAATAGAAGAAGTGGGACCTGTTGCGCTCACGATGGGCGATGCATCTGGTTATCGTGGAGGAAGAGAGATATACTGTACTGGACAGGTGACAGCTTCGCCAGAGCTAATAGGATCGCCGCCTTGTCGCCTATCTGAAGTCTCGTGCACCATCAATCTCTCCATGACGTTCGATTGGCCAGTGAATATCGAAACCACTTCTAGAACGATGCAGTCTGAATTATGCATATTTTGTCCGAGCTTGCATATAACACTTTCCCATGTCCAAAAGAATTGCACAATTGACATAAGAATGTATATATTCGATGAAGGGTATATATCCCACGACATGCGTTTCTAGCAAGAACCGTAAAACGCCGCTTATGCTGCAAATGCTCCAGCGTCCCATGCGTACTTCCAATAATGATGATAATGCTAATGTTATATGCTAATCCAGGTCCTCTGGCCTCTTTACTGGACTGGCTCTCGACGGGCTGTCCGTGGCTGCCGATCCACTCAAACCAGGCGCGAGCTGCAGACTGCTCCTGATCATGTTCCTCGTGCCTGTTGGTGGCTGTGCGATACTGCCTCTGCGGTCTCGATCTGGATCCACCATGTTTACTGGAGCGTAATTCTCTTGGTTCTGCAAGTGCGCACTCATCCGCGCCTCCTCTCTCATCTTCTTGATCTTCATGTAATTATACGCTGCGATGCTTCCAATCGTAACGACGAGACCGCTGATATTGACTGGTGTCAGGGGATCGTCGAAAACCAGGTTCGCTGTGCCGATGGTGACGACTTCTTTGAATATGCCGCAAATGCTAAGTGTGACAACCGAGGTACGCTTCAGCAGAGCGAACTCGGAGGATGTCATAAGGAATGCGAGCACTCCAGGGAACAACAGAATGCCAGTCCCAAGCGCCCTGCCCTTCATTTCGAAGAGATGTGCGAGACCCTCCCTAAGTGCTGGGAATCCTTCTACTGGGACCGCCAAAATGATCAAGCTGAAAAACATAACCGGTGCTAGGAAGAAAATCGATGAAAACGGGTTCGCGGTCGCGGGATTGCGGAGCAGGAGTATTTGGGTCAGGGACCATCTGAAGCCGGATGAACAGGCAGACGCCATGACGAGAATGAATCCGAGGGCGTGGAAAGCGGTCTCGCCAGCGACCATCATGATGACACCGAGGGTCATGATGGAAATTATGAATACAAGGCGCCACGAAGGTTGCTCGAGACGGAAGAGGAACGCGAAAATCAAGACAAAGCCGAGGGCGGACGACTTGCACATTGCTGCGAGAGTTAGCTGTAGTTCGAGCCATGGTCAAGCCAACGTACTGAAAAAGGTCAACGAGATAAACTTCAAGCTCGTGTTGCCAAGACCAATGTCCATGCCAGTGGCTGCACCACATGGTCCAATTCTGCTAAAGTAGAACCACTTCGTCATGAGCGGCTTCTTTGGATCTACAGGCTCCACGCGGGCCCCGGATCCATGGGGGTTGAGAGAGTCGTGCCGTGGTCGTAGGGAGGGCACGAGAAACAGAACGAGGGACGCAAGCGTGAATTGCACGATCATGTGCAGACATGTCGTGAACAGCGGAAACGGGAAGATGTTCTGCGTCTCGCCATCTTCTTTAGCCTCCTTGAACATCCACTTGTTGTAGACGGATATCGAGATGGAGAAGAGGTACCTGTCACTGTCAGCTGCAATTTCATCGCACAGTCCTGGGTATGTGGTACCATAAACCTATCAGCACCGCATTGATCAGCATCGACTTGAGCAGATTCTGGTCTGCCAGCTTCTTCTCCTCCTTGGTGTATGTATCTGCGGAGGGGACGATACGCTGGTCCAGCAGTGTGTTCCTCCTCTTTCTCCGCCGTCTCCGCCGCCGGTCTCTCTTGGTCAGGCCCGTCTCCTCGTCGTCCTCGAGGCCGTCGGCGCTCATGTCGTCGAGCTCGAAGTCGGTGCTGTCGCTGTGGGAGTCGGAGTGGGACTGCTCTGCCTCCGACGAGTACTCGTCTTCCCCTTCCTCGGCGATGCCGTGCGCCGAGGGCCGTCTGCTGTGCTTCTTGGTGTCTTTCTTCGCGGGTGCCGAGGCGCCGGCCAGGGAGGAGGATCGTCTGCGGGCGTGGTTCTGCGCGGCCTGCTCGTTCTCCATAATCGTCGGGACGTGCGGATGGATGGCGCTGGCGTGGGCGAGCGGGCGAGCGACGGTGATGCCGTCGTCGCTGTCTATATCAGACAGGGAGCTGTCCGAGGGGAGCGATGGCAGCGTGCGCAGAGGGAACTCATTCCCGGGACTCAGGAGCGGTGCAGACGGCGCGTTGTTTTGTGCGGCAAGCCAGCGCGAAATAGCGGAGTCGCTACGTGGTTGCTCGTCCGCTGAAGTCATGCTGGACGTGCAAGATCCACCTGATGCGTTAGCTCCTCAGCCGAAGAAGCAAGGTTCCCGAGCCAGCTAGCATAAGGGGCTGCCGTGGCGGGAGGATCTGCTTGGAACCGAGGGGAAATGCTTCATTGACGGCGGTGATGCAGGCACAGTCGCAAATCGCTGCAACCCTTGAGCCGCAGAGTCGCGGTCTACTGTCGCGCCTCTGTCAATCTGTAACACCAGCGTTGGAATATCCCCTTTGTACCGCTGACGTCGGCCAGGGGGCTAGATCGCAGTCGCGTGCCCGATCAAGCGGGGAAGCTAGCACTTCCGCGCCGTGGGGCTCGATGCAATGTCCAGAAGTCGTTTCGATCTTCCCAGCCATGGTTCGTAAAGCTATTCTTGTTTTTGCATACAGTCATGTTGTCAGACTTAGTCACGATCAGCAAACATATGAAGCATCTCACAACCATCATGCTCATATAACACGACACTATAGCAATATCAACCCAGACAATGCGGCCAACCCAGACAAGAAATCTACACCGGTAATGCTGATGCTACTGCACTGGATATGCCAAAGAACGACCAACCCTGATCGCAGTCTCCTATCCAAAACGCCATGTCTAGTTCAGGCTCCTGCCACAAGCGTGACAGTGTCAGCGGGCCTCCATGTGACCTTTCGCACAGCCCTTCGCGATGAACCGGCAGCACTCTATGCCGCCGCTGGGGGTGGAACAGTCGGCTGTGGGGGCAGTTGTTCGATTTGCCGTATGAGAAAGCTCTTCTCGTCAATGAATTGCTCGTCTTCGGTCCGGTCCTCGAGGAAATTTGGGAGGAAGCGCAGCAGCTTCTCGCGATTACCTATCAGGATCTTCTGCACCGCATACGATTTGTTGGGGTTTGCGACAAAGACCTGGGACTGGTTAGGTCATGGTCTTCTTTATAACAGACAGACGTACCTTGAAGACGTGGAAGCCTTCGTAGTTGATCATCTTCCTGTCATCTCGCAACAGCCTCATGATGATCTTGAGGTGGTCGCCAGAATCGACATATTGTGTCATGACGTTGTAGTTGGCCCGGTCGAGGAGAATCTCGCCAAGCAGTTTGATAGATTGACGTTTTGTAACGTAACTCTCTGACTGAATCAACATTGTGTTGTACTTGGAGAAGAACATGTCAAAGTTGGTCTGCAAGAAAGTCGCCACCAGGGTCTTGTGCTTCGTAAGAATTTCCTGGAAACCGTCAGTATGATATAAATGCACAAGAACGGGCGTCGTACCCTGAATGTATTGAAAGCATCAGCGCTGACTTCGAATGCTCCTTTGTCAATCCAATCGAAGAACTTCCAGAGCACGCCTTCCCCAGACGAGGGAAGGTCTGGGTTCACATTGCCCAGATCCACCGGACTGCCATCCGGGGTGGGCTCGTCATACAGCAGCAACGCACAAATGGCGTCGTACTTGAGTGCTTCGCGCAGCACTCCTCCACACGGCATAGCGCTCTCCCGCCTGTCATAACCGTGGCACAGGGCGATTATGATCTCGGGTCGGAATGTGACGATGTGGTGTAGTACTTCTGGGTCGTTCTGTCCGGGTCGCTTGTATCGGAACGCGGTCGAGAAGATGACCTGAGCATCTTTCCGTGATTCAAAGGGCAGCTTGTAGATGTTGACGGCTAGTACAAAAAGTAGGTCCTCGTTCATGATCGCACCAAGTTGCTCTAATACAGACTCGGGAGAAACCTCTGTATCTAGCGGCCTGTTAGTACTCGAGTCAACCACACCGTCTGAGTTGGCTGCGGCAGGCCGTGGAATAAGAAATGCGAGCTGTACCAGGCGTGCCCTGCAGTCTGATCTTCATCAATTGCAGGTCTTGAGCAAGCGTCTCTTCTATCTGCTCCTTGTATTAGCCATGCATGCCTCGGCACCGCGAGAGTGGGCTGCTCCGAACCTTGGGGTTGGGTTTATCTTCCTGTGCGAGGCGCATCGTGAGCTCCTTGGTCTCATGTGCGAGCTCCACAGGGCTCTTCTGCCGGTTGCGGCCCAGACCGAAGAAGGACGCCATGCTGAGCGGGAATGTTGGAGAGCGGAGGTCGACAGCGGAGGTGGGCGACGAGGGGGAGGGCTGTAGCTTGCACGCGGGGCCCGACCGCTCCTACTTTGACGGTGCCAAGATGCGATGCATGTGGAGTGAATGATGTGCCGGCGGGGTGAGGATATTGTAGTCGGGGCTCCGTGTTTTGTGTTTGTGATTTGCACTGCTATGGCAATGATGTAGCCCTGTCATGCAGTTTAAGGGTACCCTGCAGCTCGGCCATTAGCGCGGCTGGTGGCCGCAGGTGCAGATGACGACGTCGAGGCCACGCTACATGGCTAGCTTCAACACCGAACACGATCAACAAACAGACATTGGCCTTGAATTATCATTATGTATTAACCCACTAGAATCCTCTAAGCTCCCAGCGGTGTGATCTCCTAAGTCTAGCCTCTCTGTTCTGGCAGTTGTGCTCCGGATGTGCGCTCGCTGTATCATGAAGTAAAGACCGAATGCTTCAGAACCTGCGGGAGATCAGCTGCTGCCCTTTCACTTGTCCTCGAAACATACCTGTGCGGCACTCGATCTGGTCCCGCTCTCATACCGGACGAGGCTTCCCACAAGGCTGCGCTCATCCTCGGACAGAGTTGGTAACAATGCAGACCAGTCTTGCGTATCGTATTCGTAGAACTGAACCTTACCCCAGTCTCTGAAAGCTGCAGCTTCCTACTTTCATCAGTACTGCGACATGAGATGTATTTGATATTGACTTACTGGCCAGACGTCCAAATTCGGGGTCCCGAGCTTTTTGAACATGCTCTGTATGAGCGCCAAATCGCTACCGAGCTCACCAGAGTCGAACAAAGTCGCATGATCCGCGTCCAGTGCTTCGGCAACTGTGCAGCCAGCAGCCCACAGGTCTAATCGGCAGTCATAATTTGTATTGCCGAACAAGATTTCTGGAGGCCGATAGCAGGTTGTACCAACATCTGTGATCTTTGCATTGGCCGGCTCCGAGCCTGCAACGTCGGATGCCCATGCAATTCCGAAGTCTGCGAGATAAGCTGGCCCATCGAGAGACTTCAGGAGAATGTTCGAGGGCTTCACGTCGCGATGGATGATCCCCTTTGAATGGATGTATTCTAAGGCGGAAAACAAATCCTTCAAACAGCTTTTGATTTGTGGACGTGAGAGCTTCTTGCCATGCAGCAGCTCGTTCAGCTCGTATCGCATGAAAGGAAAGACCAGAATGAAGTGACTGCCGTTCTCACGGAAGTTGTCCAGGAGTGGTATCACACGATCCGAAGCAGACAGAGCCAAAATCCTAGCCTCGCGCTTGGAGTCGTGCGGTTGCTCCATGGTAGAAGGGGTGGTGATTTTGAGGGCAACGACTTTGCTCTTTGCTTCCGAAGGGAAGTAGCTGCGGTCGTCAATTGCGGGAGCTTTGTAAACCACGGAAAACAAGCCCTCACGATGATAGAGGGCATTTTGATATCTACCAAGTGACTTGCCTCCCGGAGTTGGTACATAGTCTGCATCCTACATGTTGATCAGTCCGTGTGCTGGCATCGCTTGTACGCTGGACTGACCTCTTCCGTGGGAAAGTTTAGACTACATTGCGTAAGACTCAAAACCTGCGCTGCAGCCATCTTGTCGTATTCCTCCTTTGATATGGTCAACCGACGGTTGTTTCGAGTTCGACTGGGCATCTTCATACTGGCGACTGTGCTTCGTCGTAGATTTTGGTTTCAGCTATTGTAGCTTCCATGCGGGCATCTCCAGCTGCAAGTGACGGATTGGCAGCAAGCAATGCTGATGAGCTATAAAATATTGATTAGACTCGCTCATGGAGAGGATTTCAGTCACGCTATATTTCAATTGTTGAACCGCAAGATTGCACTTCCGCACACGACGGTCGAACATAGAAGTCGGTGTCGTTCACAAGGTTGTCCCTGCAAAGCCCAGTAATGGAAATGAGGAGTACTTGCAGGGTGGTGACAGTTGTCATTCGCGTGGAGAATGCGAGGCTCGAGCGCCAATTGGTAGCCATGATGTGTGTAAGGATCCGTGGTGATGCTGTCGAGGCAGTGTTGAAGTGGGCTCGAGTTGGTTGGAGGAAAGGACGCTAGCCTACCATGGAAGTGACGGCCCGCAAAGAGACATGTTACACAAGACATCTTCCCGCCTCCATTATCGGGGCGCTTGTTGGTGAATGTCTTAATCATGCTCAGCAAGCAGGATCGCGCATCGCAACAAACATCTTCTCCGATGCTGCCGAGCGATATACTCAGTGAATAGGTTTGCAGGTACAAGTGAGGCGTCGGCAGAGCATCGTTGTCCTATGCGACCAACTAGCTAGAACGCAGCCTGCATCCCAGCACAATACAAGCCAGGACATCGGATACGAGGGAGAGCCCGCTCATTTACTTCACCCATCGCGCATCAGCACGAATATCTCCATTCGTCACCGAGGTTACGTCAGATCCCGGCCGAACCGCGGTGGCATTGACCTAGGCCCAAAGGAGGTCGACCAAGCCACGACTGACAGCGAGGCCTGACAGCTCCCACGACACTCGACAAGCTCGCAGTACCTCATTTCTATGTGATTATAGCAAGCTGCAGCAACGCGGCTGTGCGCCCTCTTTTTATACTCGCGCCATGGAGCTCCAACGTAAAGAATACCCGGCATTGCTAGTGAGCTGTCACCAGCCCTCCGACCCAGCTTCCAGCTCACGCAACATGTAGTCAACCCTCGCGCCCGCGCAAGCCGTGACCGTCCTCAACGAGCGCATGAAACATGTAGACCGATTGAACACCCAGATCGCGGACTGGCTGCAAGTACGTCGGATCCAGCCCAATGGCGTGGCCATGTCATACTCACCCAGGACGTAGGAGCGGCGCCGTGTCGAGGAGCAGTACATCCAGGGCTTGCGCAAGCTCGCGAACCGACATCCCCCAGACGAATCATCCGATCTAGGGTAAACTTCTCAACACACATCGCTTGGCGCATGGACTGACAGCGGGCAGCATCTTTGCGACACCATGGCAGAAGATCGTCAGCGCGACCGAGTCCGTGGCCCAATCGCACGAGCATCTTGCTCGCAAGGTCGAGGCCGATATCGAGCGACCGCTGCGCGACTACTTCCGGGGCAACCGCGAGATACAGGCGATGGACAACATCTCAGGCAATTTGTCTGCGACGGCCAAGGAGATTGACACGGCGCAGAAGAAGATGGTGAAGCTCAAGGACAAGGGCGGCAAGGCCAAGGCATCGTCCGTCGCCGACGCGGCGCAGGAGGTGGAGAACGCCAAGTTGTCATGGGAGTCGTCTGCACCCTATGTCTTCGAGCAGTTGCAGGCCATCGACGAAAGTCGGCTGAACCACCTTCGCGATGTCCTTACGCAATTCCAGACCCACGAAGTCGACCATGTTGAGCGGAGCAGGATCACCGCCGAGGAGACTCTAAACGCACTTTTGAACATCGAGACCGCGGACGAGATTCAGACGTGGGCGTTGCGCATGCGGAGTGGTGACTTGCCTCCTGTCACGCGCAAGATGAGTAATACAGGGACACCCTCCAGGAATCTTGCGCCCCCGCCTCTCACCCCGACTCAAAATCAAGCAGACGACGACAGAAGTCAGAAAAGTGGTTCCGGTACGCTTGTGCAATTTGGGCGACATCTGGTACTTGCTGACTAGTGCAGTGAAAGAAAAGCATAGCTCGAATCCTCTGAAGCGATTCGGGACGGTACTCGGCCGCCGCAGACAGAGCACGCATCCTTATGGGCGAGCCTCATCCCCGGAACGCAAATCGTCTTCGAACCTTGGGTCTGCTTTCAGTGGATTCGGTAAGGGCAAGTCGAAAGACCGCGATGCTCCAGGATCATCAGATAGACCAAGGTCGCCACTAAGACAGCTGCCCGAGACACCCCAATCACCCGAGCCGTCAGAGTCTCCCAATCACTCGCGAATACCAAGCACGGACACGCCGAACGGAACCATCACCGATGGAGCACCTGATTTGAGCGCTTCGGCTGTAACCAACGGCACTGTGCAAGACTCAATACCAGAATTGATTGAACCTTTGTCACCTCCCATTGCAGAAGAGCCAAAAGCTGAGGTATGCACAACAGAGAGAAATGAAGTGCCACGACTGACGCATGTACAGCCCGTCAAAGATGCTGAAGGCTTCTCCGTCCCGCCCTCTACTCTCGATGCCATTACGGAAGCTGAGCGCGAGGCTGGATTGTAAGTACAGATCCGACATCAACTAGGTCGCCCACTGACAGTTTTGAAGCACCCAAGCAGAAAGCAATTCAACGCCTCAATTCAAGCTCGACATCAGGAATGCTCCTATCCAAGAAGAAGAGGGCGACGCCGACGCCGCCATGGCGAACATGGTCAATACTCTGCGCGCGGTAAGAAATGATTCATTTTCATTTTCATCGAAGCGTTCGTTCTAATGGTATACAGCAAGCGGCACCGCCGAAGCGAGCGTCCACTCTTCGTGGCCGCAGAGATGTTCGTAACACAATATTTGTACCCAATCCTGCTGCACCAGAGCTTCAAAGCATAGGTGATGCGCCTCCTATACCGTCGGCTGGATCTGAGTCCTCCGCTCCCGCCCTGCCTGCTGCCGCCCCGCTTGTGCAACCAGCTTCTCCGGCTTTCAAACCTCCTCACAGGACGCTGTTGTCTGACGAGCACACGGTGTCAGATACGCAATCGATCAGGTCGGGCCGATCGCTGAGTAGCTCCGCTAGCACAACTGTCAAGCATCCGGACCTGCATGAGCCTGGGCTCAACGCGTCATTGGTCGAAACCGTCAGTGCGTGGTTCGAGCAGGGCAACGTTACCAAGGCCATGGTCATTGGACAAGTCGCGCTGGCCTACAATCCCGTCGACCTGTCTGCTGGGCCATTTGGCACGGAAAGCGTGCGCTTGGAGAATTTCCCTGTCCTCGAGAAAGTTGCTCCCAATCCCGCATTTATTGAACAGGCACAGGACAGCCCGGGCAACTACACGGTCGACCTCTCGAAGATCACCAAGACTTCGGTGGCATTCCACTACCAGCTTCACATCGAAAACGACAACGTGGCTGCATTGGCGCCCTTGATCCTTTCACCCTTGTGGAAGGGAGAGGCGAGCCAGTTGTCTGCGATTCTCAACTATTCCCTCAATCCCAAGTTCAACCTCGGTGGAGCAACGAGCGTAACTATACGCAACCTGGTTCTGGTAGTCCGGCTCGAGCCCGGATCCAAAGCGACGTCCTGCCAATCTAAACCCTCTGGTACCTTTTCCCGCGATAAGTCATTGATCTACTGGCGCCTAGGCGACGTGACATTCTCCAAGGATCAACCTACGCAAACGATTCGGGTACGATTCTTCACGGAGGGTGAAGCGAAGCCGGGCAATGTGGAGGCGAGGTGGGAGATTAGTGGAGAGCAGACATTGACGCTCGGAAGTGGCCTGGGTGTTAGTATGAGCGCGCCACTGAACGAAGCGAAACAGGACGGCGAAGCTGATCCCTTTGCGGACACGGACGAGAACGCGCCGCCAGCGAGTCCAGCAGTTGGGTGGAAGCCCGTCACGACGGTGAAGCGTATCATGAGTGGGACGTACTTGGGTGTGTAGGAAGTAATGTGTTGGCAGTTGGAAGGTTGTAGAGTCGGTAGTGTTCGGATGTAGTCGCCCATACGGCCGGGGTCCCCTAGTCTTCCTTACCACGCAGACTTGGGTCTGTGCTTCTTGTAGATAGCTTGAATCAAGAACATTATTTGACACCTGATGCTTCGCCAACACTGCGGCCTCGTGGGCGGTAGGGATACACCAGCCGCAGTAGTTCGTGCGTGGTGCGTGCCGGTGTAGCCGACAATTACCTTGAAATACCTGGCCCTCTTGCGCTCACTACTTCACCGCATAATATCAAGATGTACCGAAATACCACCTTGTGGTCTCAGAACACAGGCCACTTTTCGAGCCCAATGTTGTCCGCGCAGCTGCCACACGTCCTGCGATCGCTGATCTGGAGACGGACGGCCATATGCAACGGTCGGGCCCAGGCTTTGCACACGTCGAGATGAGCAGTTCGAGACCGCTGCAGCGGAGGTCCAGCCACGGCCTCGAACTCCCAACAGCGCGCGCATATGCTCGAGGTCGCACTGCAGAGATGATAGATACTGCGCGTGCATCGGAAGTGCGCAGGAGCATCTTCGGGGAGGCTCATTTCTACCACACATTGGTGCGACGGACATGCACTTTCGATATGGCGGGTTTGACAAGTGGCGCCACGCCCGATGCAGCTTGGATGGCAAACTGTTACTGAAGGGTCCGGGCCAATCAGCGGACGGCCTACTGCGGGCGACAGCAGCCTCATCCCTTCACTCCGAGGAGATGATGCCGCATCGGCAGGCGGGCACAGGGCTGCAACGGCAGGTCGTGCGAGGAGAGCTGGCGGTTCAGCTTGGGCGCGTGCCGTGGAAAATGGTGTCGTGTAGCTATTCGTGGTGGACTGTGGTGGTGTTTGTGAGGGCTCACCGATATTTCGAGACCCTGGATAGGACGTCATCGACGAATTTGAGGTGAATCAAGGCGCCCGCTAGCCACCGACTGACAATCCGACGTGCTGCAAGGCTTGAGATCGCATGCGCAAGTGTTCTATTCTCTGCACTAGATTGATTACCGTGCCAGTAGTCTCCGCTGGGCGCGTGGTCGTCTGGTAGTCAAGGTTCTCGTCACCCCTACCCGCTGCGGATCGATCCTGTTCCTGTCCGGCCAACACCACGAGTCTGATCGAGCCATACCAAGCACTTCCCAGCTTGTGTATCTCACCGCGCCCGGACAACCGCGGCGGCGCTCATTTCGACAGCCTCAGAGCTGCGCCGGCTGCCGCTACCACTCGCCGCCGAACGCACGCTGCCACCCGGCGGTTGCGTCATACTGCCCTGTCTTAGTTACGCCGACGACTTCTATGCTCGTCCTCGCCCGGCCGCCTTCGTGCTGTCCACTTGACCGCCCGCATCTCGCCTTCGCTGGGGACGAACCGATGATACTATGCAGAGATGACCCAGACACCCAAGCCCTCATCGACTACTCGGAGGGACTCCAACGACACCGCGTCCTCGAACCCGACCCAGCAGTCCTCGCCCACCTCTGCGCGGCCCCCGTTGCAGCGAGTTGCCGCCAGCAACGCCGTGTTGTCCTCGCAGACATCCATCGACACGGCCCGCAATGCTGCGTCGTCCACTGACCACGATGAAGAGACCTCTGCCACCGACACGACCGATGTGAGCGACGATGACGAGGCGCGACTCGCCCAGGGAGATGCCGCGGCAGCAACAGAGACGGCTGCATCGCTGGTTGGAAAGGCGTCGCCAGATGAGATGGAAGTCGAGCGGTTGCGTGCGCTCCAGGTGCAGGTGCTGCAAAAGCAACAGCGCGCCCAACTGCGCAGCATGCAGGGCAAATCTGGCTATGGCTCCATAGGCGCACGTCGAGTATCGCCAATCAAGGAAGAGCCCATGGCCGCCATGTCGCCCACGCTGGAGGGAGCCTTCAACAGCCCGAGCCCCCTGCTCACTGCCCAAACCACGTCCACCGAGTCAACCGAGTCTGCGCGGACAATCCGTGGAAGTGTACCACCAACGCCTGCGGCCCACCCTCTTCGCACGCCCTCGTATCCGTTCCCTACGGTGCCCGGCACCCCAAGGTGGGCATCCGCCTTTCATCAGCCTTTCACCAACCTCTCGCCTACAGTGTCTGCTATTCATGCCCGCGAATTCATGGCGCCATCAGAACGACTCGCCTCAGAGACCAGCACCCCTGTTGCGTCAATGACGCCCTTCGCGCCGGGATCGCGGTCGCATCAAGTCAGCGAGGGCGAGGATCCTCGCTTTCCAAGCCCGAATCTTTATGAGTTGGTACTGCGATTGGGAGCCGAGCCAGGACTGGCCGCGTGGTGGACCACAGTCACTGCCATCATGCGTGACCAGTACGGCGCTGAGCGAGCTACATTAGCTGTACCTGCAGATGCATCTGATATCGAAAACGTGCCTTGGGGCCAGAAGGCCACTTACATCTCGACTGCTGATTCCGGCAGCCCGCGAGCAGCGAATTACCAGGACGACCACACGCAAAGGGCTCGAAAGATGTCTACCGAGCAGGCCCCGAGCTATGAGCCGTTCGAACAGCCCGAGAACTCACCAACAATCCAGATGCCAGAGCGGAGGCCGAAACTATTCACACATCACTCTTTCGCGGGACACGAACGTCAGAAGCAGGAAATCTCTCCAGACAGCCCGTCACCCGTGCAGTCAATCCGACCAAGGGCGCTGTTGAGGGCCGCCAGCCATGCACCTCATGCTCCCCCTCGACCCGACCATCCCCTGAGGCAGGTCTCACAGGCTAGCTTCGACGGGACATCTAACCCCTACCCCTCTGCATTTCCATCGAGAGAGCCCACATTTAGTGACCCTGATTTTTCGAGCGTAGGCGGAGAGTCGTCTTCCCCCCTTGCAGTTTTCAGCGTGCTGCGTGCTCTAGACCATGAACCGGATGCCTTGATCGACAACACCGGTATCAACCGTGTGCTCGAACGAGGTCGCCTGGTTACATTGACCCGCGACTATACCACGTCATCATCGAGTACCAGCGACGAACAAGCAGAGAAGGAGAAACCCAAGCTCAAACCCACGGCGTCACAGACCTCGGCTACGGCTCAAGAGCAACCGAGATCAGTACCTGCGCCCCATCGAAGTCAGTTGCTGGCGAGTGATACACGATTGCAGCCACGTTATGAGGAATATGAGCAGTATCCAAGTTCTCCCTGGGCACAGTCACCCGCTCCTTCGCCGGCTATACAGAATGACCCAGAAGATAATCCATTCTTTGCTACGGGTCGAGTTGATGAGGATTCCTTCAACCCATCACGCTCACCGCAGGACTACACTCAATATGGTATAGTGGAAGCCATAGGTGTTGACCGAGCCAGTACTGTCACGCATATCCCGCTCATTCACCCGACTTTATCACAGGTCATGCATCCCAATGACAGTAATACGCCTTCTCAAACGCCTTCTTTGTCACGAAGACAATCCATGCAAGGCTCCTCGACCAAGTCAGAGGGGCCTCTCCGAAGAGCTCCAATCGCGATTCTCTCCGTTCTGACTCCCGTTGTTCCCTATCCCAGAAACCTCACGAACTCCCTGAAACATCTCGGACCCCACCTGGCAACGACATTCTCGAACGCATGGCAATTCACCAACACTCAGGTACAAATGGCCTCTATTCGGCAACGGCGGGTGACCGGTAGCACCACTGGCGGTATGTCCTTTGGTGCCGATCATGAGACTTTGGACGATCTCCTGCACCTCAATCTCGAGAACGTCTCAGCCTCAGCACCTGGAAGCGTAACAAGTCCCTCTGATTATTCCGGTCGCTCAAGACATAGCCCAGGTGGGTCAATCACCGGAACACCCGGATGGGATTCAGCTTCTCTTGGATTCACCAGCAAGATGAGTGGCACACCCGGTCACATCACTGGTAGTGAGACGGTTGAAAGCTACTTCGACGCCAGGAAGAAGGCAGCTCGTCCTGCTCCAGCGCCAAGTGCACAGGAACAATCAATTCCCAAATCGGACAAGAGATCATCGAAACGCGTTACAATGCACCCTACGAATGAGAAAACGGAAGACGACATTGTTACACCGCGCAATGATAAGACCACGAAAGAAGACAATCTGAGCACCCGTCGAGCTCAGACGCCGGGTGGCTCCAATCGGGGACACTCTCTGCTTCATTCTTACGGGGCAGACTTTACATCCTCGTTCCAATCGTTGCCAGCAGCCACGACGCCGGGGGGTCGAACGCCAGCGCCGCCAGGCCACGGCAGGAGAGGTTCAATCACTGAGACCTTCGACATGCCGCCACCTTCAGAATCTCTCTTGCGAACGATCATCGACTCTTTGCCAGTGCAAATCTTCACCGCAGCTCCTAGCAGTGGTGCTATCACTTGGGTGAATTCGAAATTCTTGATATACCGTGGACAGGACTCTCGCCAAGTGCTGCAAGACCCTTGGGAAGCCATACATCCAGACGACCGCAACTCTTACCTTGAGCAGTGGAACAAGTCGTTGCGCACTGGCCAGCAACTCCAGCAGAAGGTCCGGTTACAGCGATTCGACAAGTGCTATCGCTGGTTCTACGTCCGAGTGGCGCCATTGAGGAACAAACGCCAGCAGATCGTCCACTGGATCGGAACTAACATGGACTTCCACGAACAGCACCAGGCTGAGCTCAACTCGGCCAAGCAACAAGAGACAGCGGCGTCGGAAGCCAAATATCGAGCACTGGCTAATTCAAGTCCCCAGATTGTCTTCGTAGTCTCGAACAGACGTGGTCTCACTTTCTGCAATTTGCAATGGATCACGTTCTCGGGCCAGACGGAGACACAGGCTCTCGTCAATGGTTTCCTGGAGCACGTACATCCTGAAGATGTCATCAAATGCAAATTACCAGAGCTCAGTGAAGATGGCGCCGTCAATGTGCCTACGTCGATGCCTACCGAGCACAGTCGTAATTCCTCATCCTCGTCATCTGACGACTCTTCGGAGACTGAAAGAACTGTCACGAGCCCGGGTGGCCAATCGCCTGATCGGATGGACATGCCACAAGCCAAACTCTCGAAGTTGGCGAGTACTGGTATACTCCGTGTCACAAAGGATGCACATGGTCGCTCGTCATATTCCACCGAGGTTAGGCTTCGCAACAAAGACGGCGAGTACAGGTGGCATCTTGTGCGCATATTGCTAGAAAAGTCGCTTGCGGAAGACAATGATGAGGAGACATGGTACGGTACGGCTACCGACATCAATGATCACAAGCTTCTCGAGCAGACCCTCAAGGAGACCATGGACGCCAAGTCGAAGTTTTTGAGCAACATGTCGCACGAAATCAGAACTCCACTCAACGGCATCTCTGGAATGGTCAATTTCCTCCTGGATAGTATCCTTAATGCCGAACAATTGGAGCACGTCAACATCATCAAGTCAAGCACTGACAGTCTTCTCAACCTGATCAACGATATCCTCGATCTGTCCAAGGTGGAAGCAGGCATGATCAAGCTGTCAATGGAATGGCTACACCTGCCATCTTTGATTGAGGAGGTGAACGATCTGAGCATGGGTCTGGCTATTCAAAAAGGTCTCGAGCTCAATTACCTCGTTGATGAGGGCGTACCTTCGATGGTCAAGGGCGACAAGTTCCGCATACGCCAAGTGCTCCTCAACGTTGTCGGCAACGCCATCAAGTTCACGTCCAAGGGCGAGATTTTCGTGCGCTGCAAAGTACAGTCTCCGGAACGCTCGGGTCCGCTGGGAGAAAACGAGACCATGGTCAGATTCGAGGTCATTGACACGGGACGAGGTTTCAATGAGCAGGAAGCCAAGTATCTGTTCAAGAGATTTAGTCAGATCGATGCGAGCAGCACAAGACAGCATGGCGGTACAGGACTCGGCTTGGCTATATCAATGCAGTTCGTTGAGCTCCATGGTGGGAAGATGGACGCGCGAAGTGTGCCGAGCAAAGGGTCCACTTTCTTCTTCACCATCAAATTCGGTCTACCCACAGATGACGACCATCCGAAGCCGCCAGCTTCGGCACCAGGTACACCCGCCATGGAGCCAACACATGCTCTACCGCCACTACCTTCTCAAACATCTCAGGCTTCAGCACTTCAGAGACTCTCGTATTCACAGTCTGCAGCTGCAGCACAGCTCAAACGGGTTGCAAGCAACGCATCTGAGCGAAGCGAGTCGATCAAGTCGCCTGTGCCCAGCATATCAACCTCGGATCATTCGCGCGAGTCGCCATCGCTCTCATCTGGCAGTTCTGATCACTCTTTGACAAGTGCAGCTCTTACGGGCAAATCGAGTCTTCGATCTGAGAGATCATCGGCGTCCTCATTCCTGCAATCGTCCAGCACCTCTTCCGATTCGAACATCAACCTCGCCCTGCCCCCGAAACGTGCGAGCAGCGAACGTGACAATTCTGCATCCTCGCTTGAATCAGTCGATACCGTTCGGGCCTCGGATCCACATCGAAGTCTTTCTCCCTTGGGTAGTGCGCTACAACCGCCTATGTATTCCATTCTAGTCATTTGTCCATTGGTGCATAGTCGAGAGGCCACGATTCGTCATATCAGGAACACACTACCTCAGGGTATACCTCACCAAGTCACAGGCCAGCCAAGTATCATCGAGGCGCAGAAGATGATCGGAGGGGATGATCCCGTTCTCTTCACTCACGTCGTCCTTGTCCTACACGATACAGCGGAGGTACACGCCATCATGGACCAAGTGTTCAGCTCTTTGATCCATGGCAACACATCTGTCGTCGTAGTTTCCGATCCGTCGCAGAAGAAGGAGCTCATGAAAGAGGCGCCAGTGTACGATTATGACCAATTACACGTGGATCGGCGCTTGCAATTCATCTACCGCCCTCTGAAGCCTTCGAAATTCGCGGTCATCTTTGACCCTCAGAAAGAGCGCGAATCAAGTACAGACCGCAACCAAGATACCGCGCAACAAGTTGTTGTTAGTCAAAAGTTGGTATTCGAGGAACTCAAACGAAGAATCGGTGGCAAAGGGCACAAGGTGTTGCTCGTGGAAGACAACAAGATCAATCAAACGGTATGTGAGCACATCTTTGTCGTGCGTGCTGTACTAACGAATGCGCAGGTGGTTCTCAAATTCCTGGCGAAGATTGACGTCGAAGTCGAGACAGTCATGGATGGTGTCCAATGCACCGATATTGTCTTTGCGAAACCGCCAGGCTACTACTCGATCATTCTTGTGAGTACTCTCATGTCATTGATTTTCACCATAAGCTAATCAACTGTGCAGTGTGATCTCCATATGCCGAACAAAGACGGCTACCAAGCGTGCAAGGAGATCAGACGGTGGGAGAAGAAGCATGGGTATCGCCGCGTACCCATCATCGCCCTCTCTGCCAACGTGCTTGGCGATGTCTACGCAAAATGCGTGGAAGCAGGCTTCAACTCGTACGTAACGAAGCCAGTGGAGTTCAAACAGCTCTCCCTGGTTATGACGAAATTCCTGGATCCAGCAGATCCATCGAAACAACCCGAAATCATGAAAGTCAAGAAATGAGGAGGGACACACTTTTACCATTCAACACTAAGCAACACATTTTGATCTCGCAACAATTTGCATCAGCGACAGGCGCTCTTGGGCAATGCATAACCTTTCATCATTCGGCAAGGCACTAACACGGAGGTTATCGGGGCCATGACTGCGCACTTTGGCTTCGCGCTTCCGGAGGTTTTCAGCGGCTGCAATTTTTTGTTTATGTTGGGTTGCATGCTGAAAAGGTGCGATACGCGTCTCGGATTCTGGCACGATGGGCATTTGCAGGGCGCAATGCTTCATAGACGTGGCAATGCTTGGACAGGCGGCGTTTCGCAGTCGTTGTTATTTGGCTATCTGTAATGGTGAATGCTCGAGGTGGGGGGAAGGGGATGAAGACAGCTCGATACGAGAAGGGATAAGGAAAACATGGACGCATTTGAGGCGTCTTATCATCAATATGTATTATAGTCATGCATGAGATATGAAGCAGGGAACATGGAGGGCATACTTGGGAATAGAGAAATGTTAGTACATACACAAAGAAGCGGAGCAATAATGGAAGATGTCAATAGTGCCCCGAACGGACTCCTTCCCCACGATTCGAGCACACCCTCAGTTCGCAAATTCGGTCTTTCTCCAACATGGGGTTTTGTCAGCACTGCCGCTATTGGTGGGACGTCAGAACGCCTTACATGTCGCTCAACGCTTATTGGTCTCTGGCGACATCACACCCCTGTAGTGTCGTCATGGCTAGCACTTGGAGCTTCCCGTCGAGGCAGCAGCAATACGACGTAAAGTCCGACGACACATAACCCCTCTTATATACACATCACCATCTTCGCTTGCGTCGTAGGACCCTTCCATCGCTCCCTGCATGGACAACGAGTCCATCCGCTCGTACCATCGTGATCAACGGCGGCGAACTTCGCAGCTTCTCGACATGGCTTCGGCAACCGGTATCCCGTCCAGCGCAGCCGCTGCGCGTGGGCAGAGTGAAGAGGAGCCGCTGTTGGGTAGGCGGGGAGATGCGAGCCAGACGGAGGGACAGCCTCTGTACCACAACTTATGGATTGGTATGTATCTGCAGGCCGTATGGAATATGTCATGAGAACCAACACGATGACAGGAACCGCGGCCATCGCACAAGCTGGCATCTGGATCCTCGCCGCCATTGTCTGGGGCGCCATCTTCTCCAAGAAACTCATCTTCTTCTCCGCGCATCCCGTTCGTACCCCTACCTCTTCCCCCAAAATTATCCTCGCTAACCAAGGGTCTTCAAGCTCCTCAACTCCGCAGGCTTCCTCCTCTCCATCCAAGCCGCCCTCGTCCTCCAACCAACCCACACCCCCGAGCAAAAACGCTCCGGCACCCTCGCCCATTTCCTCTTTCATATCTTCGGCACATCCGCTCTGACCGCCGGCCTGGTTATCATTGAGATGAACAAAGCCGGCCCGGGCCACGAACACTTTGAGTCGCCGCACGCGCGCCTCGGTCTCCTCTTCTACATCCTAGTATACGTCCAGGCGCTCGTGGGCTTCACGCAGTATTACGTGCCCCAGCTGTACGGTGGCGTGGATAATGCGAAGGCGATCTATAAGTACCATAGGATGTCGGGATATGTGATTGCGACGCTGGGCTTGGCGACGATTTGCGCGGCGAGTTGGACGACGTATAGTTTGAATGTCGCGCATATTCAGCATTGGGCGGTCATTATGGCGAGTGTGTTGGTGTTGGCGGGGGTGGTGCCGAGGATTAGGTTGAGTAAGTTTGGGATCAAGAGGGGGGAGGGAGAGGTGAGGTTGTAGGTTCTTCCGTGACTGGACGGATATAGTGCAGAGAGTTGTCTTCGGACAGGGAGAACGAGACGAGTATTTGGTGCGATCTATGGCCTTCATTGGAAGCGGCGTTGCATAGCTGGGCGTTTTTCAATTCAACATGTTTTTCTGATCAACTTTGCGATAATATATACATTTATTAAACTGATGATTATCTCTAATGATCGTACTTGGGTATCTTCCCTCAATGCTGAATGCTTAACGCAATCTCTAAAAGAGGCAGAGATGTGTATCTCAATGCCTATGCAAATGCAATGCTTCTTCCCTTCAAGCAACTTTTCTTCTCCCTCACAAAAACACAGCAAGCGCACCAACAACACCTACTACACCCACCATCGCAGTAGGCATCGCACCCGCGCCCGTACTCACACCCGTCGCCGCCGCCGACACCGCCCCATGACTCGGCAGACTCTGCGCCGCCGCTCCCGCACTCTGCTTCGCGCCTCCATTCTGCACAATCGCACTCGCGCCCGTCGCCTTACTGGCCGCCGCACTCTCCGCCTTGCTCGCACTCGTCATAACCTGGATGCTCGTGGCGCTGGGCCCACACACCCAATGGCTCATGGTGCCCTCCTTGATGCTGGCGAACATGTTGACGCACGCGGGCGCCGACGACGCGCTGCATGCCATGGCGCCGGGGTCGTTGAAGCAGGAGGCGTCGCCGAGGCAGGAGGAGACGGCGGAAGAGGCGATGCAGCGCGTCATTACGGCGGAGGAGCACGAGGGGCCGGAGCAGCAGCCGAACCACTTTGAGGAGGCGGAGAAGATGCACGAGGAGGAGGAGGTGCAGGAGACAGGGAATTCTGGGAATGAGGTGTTAGTGTGAGGTTTTTTTGATGGTTGATGTCTTGATTTGGATAGGCGATGGACGTCTTGATTTGGATGATAATTCGGGCCATGGAAATGCGATTATGCATCCCAATATTCCAACACGTCTGATCGCGCGCAGGATCATCATTCAGCTTTGATTGGGATGTGCACTCGCAGCATGTAAAATTAAAGGCCCGAAAGCAGAAAGCGTGATGGGGGCCGTGTTTTGGGTTTGGACCACGTCGAATCGGGGTAATGCACTAGGGAGGCTGACATACCTGAATCACCATCGAGATATCCGCAGACCGCAGGGTCGTTTTTTTGTCGTCGGAATAGGTCGGGCAGTGCGCGGGCTGCGAGTGTGGGCTTGGGCGACATGCCTGTGAGCGCGGCGTAGACGAGGTCGGTGACTGGTGTTGGGAGAGGACCATCGAAGGCGAGGCCGGATGCGGATGCGCTGAGCGCGAGGAGAGTTGCGACCTTCATTTTGAAAGTATGTGGATTGTGTTCGGCCAGAGGATGGAAATGTCGAAGAGCACCTTGTGTGTGCTGGCCCAATATAGTGTCTCGATGTTTCAACCCAACAGCTATGTTCCTTGCTCTTGATGTTCCAGGAGTATCCTTCTTCTCAGATATATGTATGTATGTGTGTACGTTCAAGAACCGAATATTATAGAGAAGAAAAGGAAAAGCAAAAGAATGAGGGTATTCGAGACCTGATGAATCAAATCCACGACCAAACAAAAAGACCAGTCAAACCTCTCGGGGCCTCGCACGTTTTGTGCCTCAGACCATACAGCTGTTTCTAGCCCCCATGGCGACTGTTTGGGGATAGGCAGCACGATATTTTAAGTTTTAGCGTGATAACGGGGCGTCGACCGGCGCAATGGTGGCTTGGGCGTGCACTGCGACTTGCCCAAAACCATGCAGCACGCGGCGCCCTTCAGGCGGGCTTTCGGGGCTTGAGCAGCGCCCGTGGCTGGCCCAATATTGCGCCCGTGGGTGTGTTTGGATGAGGATGTGCGCGCGATGGCGGCGATCAGGGTCGTCGCGTACCTTGCATTGAAGCAGGGTTTGTCGGCTGAACACATGGGACAAAACGGACGATCAGTCGCGGAACGCGAAACCTCACGCAACGACGTGATTTGCGCGTGTGGAGGCATATTGCGGCATCTGACGACCTCTCGTCTCTCGTGAGCGCTATTGTGCAAGATGCACTGTCAATGAGGAATTCGGCAGTGCTAGCGGAAGGCTGAAGGATGGCTCTGGACCGGGCTGCTGTGGTGGCAGCTGAGGAGAAGCCACCGAAGCCTTACTACGGCGGCCCCGGTGCCCCTTGGCGAAGCATGACAGGCATGAAAACGGATGCTTCGATATGCATGGAAACAATCGAGACTCTGGAGTTGCAGCTGAACTAGCCTTGCAATGCTGGCCAGCCTTGCGGATGGAGAAAGGTGCGTTGCTTGGTACAACCACGTGGTACTTCGTAGGTTGAATAATCACTCGTGTGGACGCACACACACCTGGCGGCTGGGTCATACACTCGCCGGCCAGATCTTGCCGAGCGACCTCACAAAGACATTTAGCGAGAACCGACCCGCTCTGATTCATTCCGCTAATGATATCGCAGTATCTGTCCACGCCTCTTTTGTGTATGTTCGGGTATAGCGCGAGGGCGCTGAACGTACTGACTCAAAAGTTTTGGCCTGCACCTGAAAGAACTGCTCTTAGCTGTCGGCAAGACCGCAAGTCGGAAGCGATATGTTTTCCTAATCCTCGTGGGTTTCTTGATGCGTGATCGGCCCACTGTTCCCAATACGAAGGAGCCGGTTCTGTGTGATGCCCCGCACGATGGTTCCGAAACCTCACTGTGTACGACTCTTCTAGGAGGACCATTAATATGATTTTAAGTAATATTGTATCTTAGTAAAGGACCCTGTTATACCGCACACGCAATAGTCTATCGTCTTGTCTTCTGATATACCGTTGTAGTACTGCTCGTGAACATGTAATATTTCAGATGTGGCTAGTGCGGTGCATCACTAAAAACCATCTCCTTCGTAGTGTTGAGAGCGCAAGCACTCAGAACTACAGGATATCTTTAACGTGAAAGGCTTCACCACACTTGCGGAGAAGAATAAACTGTGTTTGAGCAAACATCACATTGAAATCAACATGTTTTGCGTAATGTGTAGAGGCTACACGGCAAGCCTTGCTGCGATGCTCGGCGCGGACATTTGCAATGCTTACTGATTACCCTAAGCAACAACATGGGGCCGAAATCGCCAATGACTATACTGCTTCAAGACAAGTCCTACATCGATGTACACTCGAAGCTTCCTGTTGCGATCTTGAAGTGTATTTTGGTATTCATCTAATGGCATCGGCATCGTATCGACTTGTTGGTGGGAAGTCAGTAATCGTCCCCATAATCAACGACCATGAAATATATATGGTACGCACAGGCGTTTGTAGCACGACATCCAACAGAACAGCTACAGCAGGTTCTTGTCTATCAACGTTGTTAAGGCATAGGAACATGTCGCTGTCTCTGATCATCCCATCGGCGCTCTTGCTCGTTACCATCACATCCGCCGCACCTCTCTCGTCTCCCGGCCTGACCCCTGATGTTTCCCCAATGATTTCCCCAGAGAGTCCTCTGACATTGAGTTCACGCGGATCTGCCTGTGCGCCAGGCGGTCTCCTCGACCTCACCAACTGGAGTCTTCAGCTCCCAACCGGCAGTGCAGGCAACGTCGACTCCATCCCCGGCTCCCAGCTATCCGGCTGCAACGGCTGGCAAAGCGACAAGTACTTCTACGTCGACGGAAGCGCTGTCGTCATGAAAGTCCCCGGCTCCAAATCCAGCTCAGGATGCGTCACGACACCGAACAGCCAACACTGCCGCACCGAGCTGCGCGAGCAGAATCCCGAATCATGGGACCCGAAGAGCAAAACAAACAAACTCACCGCCCAACTCCAAGTCACAAAGCCAGACGACAGCAAATACGGCACCGTCGTCGGCCAAGTCAAAATCGACGGCAGCATCTCCACAAAGCCCCTCGCCGAGCTCTTCTACGCCCAGGACGGCACGCTGCGGATCGGCGTCAGCCAGATCCCGGACGTGAGCAGCTTGAAGATGACAGAGGTCGGACACGTACCTGTTGGCGAGAAATTCTCGTACGAGCTGAAGTATCAAGAATGTAAATTCAGTGTCAAGATTGGGGATGGCAAGGAGCAGGTTATGAGTACGGGGGATGTGGATTGTCCGAAGAGCTATTTTAAGGCGGGGAATTATAATCAGGGGGATAGTATGAGTGAGGTGAGGTTCTATAAGGTTGATGTGCAGCATTGAGGGTTGGGGGGTGGGGTGGAGAATTTTCTTCGGTGTATTTATTCGAGCACAAGATTTTTGGTTGAGCTTTCTTGATCGATTTTTCTCTCTTTATGGACTATTAGGCAGCAGGGAGTATATCTGTGGAGTGTTAAGGTTATTTGATCTGCTCAGATGGCTGCGGGAAGACGAAGTTACACTTTTGAAGCCATGCCATGGAAGAAGTGTTGGAATGACACGAGCCAGGTTTTATAATCTCTCATTGTAGATACGAATTTATGCATAGAAATGTGTTTAGATGGCATTAGCTGTTTGTACAAGCTCAATATCATGCACATCAGCATCCAAACTTCTCGTCAGGCCATACTTGTCCAGGTTCACAGCAGTGTTGAGCACGCAAACTCTAACGCGTATGTTCTCGCGTGCTTAGTTTGACCTGAAAGCCAGACTGACTCACAAACCAAGCATTATGCAATTTCCACTCTTTACCAGGACACGCCATCGTGATCTGCAGCACCTGTCAGTATCTTCACTCCTCTTCAGCGGATAACCCACATCAAACTCCCGCAAAACCGCCGGCACCAGCTTATACATCTCAAGATAGCTGATATTCTTTCCTATACACGTCCTAGCACCTGCACCGAAGCTAAACAGACCGTTCTTCATCTCCGATTTCTGCGCTGCACTAGCATCAATCCATCGCTCTGGGATCCAGCAGTCAGGTCTTGGGCCCCAGATTTTTGCGTCGAGGTGGAGGACCCAGGCGTTGCAGCCGACATTTGTGCCTGGAGGGAATACTTTCCCGCTAACTTCGAGACCAGAAGCTGGCACGATGCGTTCGAGCGGCAGACCTGTCGCGGGGTGGGTGCGCAAGGATTCGTTAATTACGGCGCTGAGGTAGGGCAGTTCTCTGACCTCGTTCCAGGACAATAAGTCGTTGTCAGATGCTCCACCTCTCTTCGCGGTTTCATCAAGCTCGGCACGTAGCTTTGACAGCTTGTCGGGGTTTTGCAGGAGATTGTAGAAGATGGCTCGCAGGGAGATGGCAGTCGTATCGGAGCCGGCGATCATATTGGCCACCGTGAGCGCGAGTACACGATCTTGGCTGACGAAGTCTGGATCTTTCGTGTGAGCTTCTTGAAAGCGGGAGAGGAAGTCTCGACGCGGTGGAATGGATGATGGGCCAGTACTTGGCGTGTCTTTCTCGGTAGTGCGCTCTTTGGTCTCTGTCATGCGTCTCATGGCGAAGTGGGCAACTGGACTTCCTGGAATCAGACCGCGGCCGCTCATCCATTTACGTATAGGATTTTTCAGAAGAAGCTGATCGAGAACAGGGACTTGGCCGATCTAGATGGAAGTCAGCATGTTGTGAAGGTGTAAAAGTGGTGTACTAACTACTGCAGCGTAGTTCAGAACCCATTGCAAATTCGATATGATATTCTCAACGTCATCTCCTGTCTCTATGAAGCCCATGCGTTTAGAGTATGTGAGCTCGCAAATCACATCAAATGCAAAATACTGAAGCCATTCTCCAAAATCAACTATTTTCTCGCTTTCGCTCTTCCCTGTGTAACGCGAGCGTAGCTGTGTTAGGAACTCACGTATCGCCGAATTCACGAGCGGCTCGAATTGAACTAGTGAGCTCATTGCGTAGGCATTGTTTACTGCTCGCCGGGTTTTGGCGTGGAATGCCTCGTCCGTTGACGTGAATAAAGTCTTCAGGGGTATACCTTTGGCAAGCGCTTGTTGCACGGGATAGAAATCTGACTTCGGGAATATCAGCCTGTAATGTAGAGGAACAATATATCATTGCATGACTTACCTTGACGAAGCCAGAATTTAGTGCATATATCTTCTTGGCCGCAGCATATTCCGAGCATATCACTGTCTTTGGTCCGATCCTGACGAAGGGGCCATATTTCTCATGGAGTCGGATATTCCATAGCTCTGGTCGACGTCCCCAGACTACAAAGAACCGATAGAAATCCGTGAAACTGGCCCAAAATGGTCCGGGGATATGATTCAATCCCGTGCCAAATTTGTTGTAGAGAAGTCGAGCCGCTAGTGCAACAATACAGACGTTAAGGAGGTTGAGGGAGAATAAGTTCTCATGCAGCCGCTGGACGAACATTGCGATGAGGAAGGCTCGATGTCTTTCCCCACTGTCCTTTGAAAAGGGTCGCACTATGTACCCCAGATTCCCGAGGAAGGGTCCGCATAGCTCCTACTTCCCCACCTTCTACGACCCGTGAACGTGGGGCACAACCACCGCAATTATATGACCCAAGCAAATCCTTCGCCTAATTTCAGAACTCTGCTACCTCCAAACTCGTCGCATTGTCAGGGGCTGAGAATTTGGACGGGTACAAGGATCGCGGCTACGTCATCACCTTGAACCGAGGTTCCCCACCCGCGTACCACCTCCAAGCTCATCGGAAGCTCGCATGGGTGTCATGCACAGTTGACGGTGTTGAATTCTTTGTGTTTCTTAGTCTGACTGCCATCATTGTATATACATTTTCCTCTCCATCGCCCACAGAGCAGAAGCTTGAATTGCAGTCAAATGCCGTCAAAATCACCATTTCCCGATGTGGAGTTGCCGGATACAGACCTCTGGGGGTTAATGTTCGATCGGAAGGACAGAGACTTTTCGGACGACAAAGTCATCTATCGTGCTATTGGATCAGATCGGAGACACACATTTGCCGATGTCAAGACTCTTGCGACGCTGTTTGGTGAAGGATTACGAAACCTGTGGGATTGGCAGAAAGATGAGGTCCTGGCATTGTACGCACCAAACGACATTGACATTGCGCCGGTCATCTACGGCACATTCTTCGCTGGAGGGATCGTCACGCCGGCAAATCCAGGATACTCAGCAGATGAATTGGCGTATCAGCTCAACAATGCTGGTGCTCATGCGCTAGTCACGACGAAACAATTCTTGAAAACAGCTCTAGAAGCTGCGGAAAAGGCTAATATCCCCAATGACCGCGTCATTCTGCTAGGTGCCGACAAAGATGAGACTCATCGGGTTAAGCACTGGTCCAACATTCGAAAGACGTCAGGGGCTTTACGATACCGACGGCGTCGAGCAAAGCCTGAAGATTTGGCTTTCCTAGCTTTTTCGTCAGGTACCACTGGGCTTCCGAAGGGCGTTATGCTCACACATCGAAACATCGTAGCTGATCTTTTGCTGGTAAAGAATGCAGTTGGCAAGTGGTACACTTCGGCCAATGACAAGTTCCTGGGCGTCCTTCCGTTCTTCCACATCTATGGTCTCACTGGATTAGTACATCAGACCTTGCACCGCGGCATCGAGGTGGTGGTGATGCCTGCCTTCGATATGGAGACTTTCCTCAAGATAATTCAAGAACACCGCATCACTTTTATATATGTGGCGCCGCCTGTCATCGTACGATTAGCGAGAGACAAGATGGTGGACAAGTACGATCTATCTTCAGTGAAGATGATTACGAGTGGCGCGGCGCCGCTGACACAAGAGCTGGTGGACGCTGTGCATAAGAGGCTAAAGATAAAGATTAATCAGGCGTACGGTTTGAGTGAGACAAGCCCGATGACACATACACAACCATGGGATGAATGGTACAGCTCAGTAGGCTCGGTCGGCAAGATGTTTCCCAACATGCTTGCGAAATATATGTCTGCGGACGGCAAAGAGCTTGGTCCGGGGGAGGCTGGAGAACTTTGGCTCAGTGGGCCAAATGTATTCGGGGGTTATTGGAAGAACGAAAAAGCTACAAAGGAGTCGCTGACAGAAGATGGCTTTTTCAAAACCGGCGATATTGGTTTCCAAGATGAGCAGCACAACTTCTACATCACAGATCGAGTGAAGGAGTTGATCAAGTATAAGGGGTTCCAGGTACCACCTGCGGAGTTGGAAGGCAAACTTATGGAGAGCGAACTAGTGGATGATGTTGCAGTCATCGGGGTCAACGACGAGCAGCAACATACAGAAGTGCCACGAGCCTACATTGTAGCCGCACAAGACAAGTGCGCAAATGCAGGAGATTCTGAAGCGCGAGCTATCGTGGATTGGATGAGCAAGAAGGTTGCTAGTCATAAGAGGCTTCGAGGAGGCATTGTTTTCATTGACGAGATACCAAAGAGTGCAAGTGGCAAGATACTAAGACGTGTCTTGAAAGAGAGGAGCAAGTATGATATTCCACTAGGCACGACGGTACAGGCGAAGCTGTAAGGTGTCTTGAGCGGCACAGTCAGTGGGACTTAGACATGGAAGGACCACAACGTCAAACGTGAATCACGGGACGATGTGCGCAGTAATACACGACTTGCACTGTGCGTGTACCTGATTTCAACGCCCACATGGGATAAAACACTTGTGTGGATTGTTCCTACCAGCCTGTTGTACCTCACACCATCAACAGCCTCAACACAACCTCCGCAAAGTGCTTCTACTACAACCAGGCACCGGCATCGACAATCGAAATCGACTTTCGTCTACAACCATCAACATGCAGACCACATTACCTACAGGTGCAAACAAATCACCATCTTCTCTCCTCGCCTTGCCAGCCGAGATTCGGAATAGGATCATGGAGTTTGCACTGACGTCTTCTGGACCTCTTTACCACCGTCCTCCGCACCCGCGAAACACCCATCAGCTCAACCAAGTACGTCGTCATCACCGACTGGTCGAAGAGAAGCATATGGTCAGCAATACCCCCCATTTTTCATTCAACACGGTCAAGCTCGTCTGCCGCCAGCTCTACGCCGAGACCGCCGGTCTAGAGCTCCAACACAACAGCATCCTCTTCAAGTCGCACAGTATGCGTCCCCACAACCGCAACGGCCTAGTCCAGGCCATGCACCGCCCACTCCGCAAGTCCGCTGAGAGCTCGTTCTTCGACTTCGTCACGCCCATGACCCCCACGAAGCTCGAGTGGCTCTCCACCGTCATCATCGCCTCGGATCATCGCGCATTGTCGATGCTGAATGGGGCCGCCCCGCCGATGGAGAATCTGAGCATGCTCGCACATTTCTGTAAGCAAAATCCCAAGATCAAGATGCGCTACCAGTTCCCGAACTTTTGCTTCGATCACTCCGACCCCAACCCCTCGCTGCAGTACCTCGGCGTTGGCACGGCACTCATCTGGGCGCTGCAGGGCGATGAAGCTGGTATCAAAGCAGCAGGACACCACTTGCCCTTTCAGGCGTGGGCGCGAGTACTTGTTGCGGCTGCGATCGTGTGGCGCGATACCTGGGGCATCGACTACGTGCTGCGCGGCGTGGAGAACTTCTCGTTCACACCAAAGGCGGAGGCGGATACGTGGACGGATGACGCCCTTATTGGATTGATGCGTAAGGATGCAGTGGAGATGAACGGGAGTGGTAAGATGGGGAAGGTGTGGGCGAAGCATATGCTGGAGTGGAAGGCAGACGGCATCACGGCGAAGAAATAGGGGTGGGTTCAAGCTGGTAATCGTGCGTTTTCATTATGAAAATATGGGACAGCGTCATGGTGGGTAAGAGTATTGTGATACACCTGGTAATTATGCTGCCTCATATCATGTCAAATCTAGCATCAACAATTTCTTTAAATTTTCAGCGACGTTTGCAGACTCTCTATGTTGGTATCAAACCTGCGCACTGATCTTGGTCACTTGATCAGGCGCACTGATCACAGTGCCTGAGCAGCGCTCAGACCAGACCCCTAAGTATAGTTCATATGTAGTTCTTTTCATCTCTCTCTTTCAATCAATCAATCATCTACTTCAACTCGTTGCAACGACCGTTACTTGATTCAACCCAACCTTTGCCGTATCAACACTCTACATATGACTATTGCTAGACTATGGGCAATTGATAAGTTCTGAAAAAATCCTCGCTGTTCCGTAGTCATATAGTAACCCATAGTCAATACTTTACTGCTCTCGGCTGTGTCATCAGAGCCATTCGACATACTTCCTCATGAAAGTATACACACTCCGTAACAGCATATAATTGAAATCGCAATCTCCATAGATATTCGCGTTGCGCTTCACATGTATATTGGAAGAGTCTGGTATGACGATAACATATCGAGGTACTCCCGGCTCATTCATGAGATATCAGATGAATAGAGACTTGCTCCTTCAAAGTGCCGCACCAGAGTCACTGCGCTTTATAATCTGAGACTCTGTGTTATCCAGAATCGTGTTTTGCCTTTACTCTAGATGTCCATGTTTTGTCTTGATCCATCACAAACACGTCACCATCTCAAGTCTCATTAAGGCAACCAGATATTCTTCAACATCTTATAATCTAACAAAACATCTGCGATTTAGGTACGGCGTACTCCAGCTCTACATATCACGATTCAAGCCTTCCTCATACGCTACTTTCTCTCAACTTATCGACGACGGTAGTGGACAGTAGCGAACTGGTAATACGATGGTAACATATCTAAATCTTCACAATGAACATACACGTTGAGAAGAAGAAAGAGACAGACCATCCACTACACATTGGTATCGAATTGGTAAGAATGGAATGACAAGATCAAAGATCCTGCAATATAGTCTCAGACAAACGTAGTTAAGCCCGAGTGGTGCATGCAGCATTTATTCGACATACATAAAATGTGGATTTGTAAAAAGGCGTGCATTATCATTATCATGTCCTAAATAATGGTACAAAAGCGAATGTCCGATAAAGCAGACGCCGATAGGGTATCAAAGCAAAAGCACATCCCAATCCGGTCCTCCAAAAAAAACATCGTGGGTATAAACAATTCGTGTCAATCTGTGTTATGAGCGGAGACTTCATCGACCCCTGACTGCTCCATCAAACGATCCAAGCGGATAGTTTACATGTTCTCAATGACATGCGAGTTGATAGCGCTCTGGAAGCCGTGGCTGTTGCCGCCGTACTCCTGGGCAGCGCTGCTGTTGACACCCATGGGGCTGCTGCTTGAGCCGACGCCATGGGAGCTGGGTCCCTCGCCGTGGGCATCTGCTTGCGCGAGGGCAGACTGAACGGTCTGGTTCTGCGCTGGGAGGAAGATGACCTTGGAGTTGGCGGACTTGGCCATTGCTTGCATGGCTTCCAGGTATCGGATCTGCATGGCTGGTGCAGATGACAGAATGTCGGCAGCTTGGCGCATGAGCTAGACATTGAGTTAGCATATATATATATAGATTGACCATAACGGTGTAAACATACCTTGGCAGATTCGACCTCGGCGCGGGCAGCGATGACCTTGGCCTCACCGGTTCGCTTGGACTGAGCAGCCATGGAGAGCGAGTCCTGGAGTTCCTGGGAGAAGATGATGTCCTTGACGAGCATGGACTCGACCTCCACACCCCAGCCCAGAGCCGTCTCCTCGATGATCTCGCGGATCGACTGCGCAATCTCCTCACGACGCTCGATAACGTCCTGAAGAACACGAGCACCAACAACATGGCGCAGGGTAGTCTGCGTACGCTCCACAAGCGCTTGGCGAATGTTACTGATGCTGAACGCGGCCTTGTGAGGCGAAGTGATGCGGTAGTAGATGACCGACGTCAAATTCAGCGACACGTTGTCCTTGGTCATGCAGACCTGCTTAGGAACCTCGACAATCTGGATCTTGATGTCGACCTGCACGAGCTGCTCGGACAGGGGGTTAACATAAACGAGACCTGGGTCAACGGCGCGGGCGAATCGCCCAAACTTGGTGACGAGGCCAACGTTTCCTTGGCTGACTGGCTTGTAGGGGTTGGGGCACACGATGCAGCAGGGAATAGCTCCCAGAGTACCGATGCAGCCGCCAAGAGTGTTGATCTGTGCATGTTGTTAATGGATGTGCTGTGGCGAATATCAAGTGCGGAACTTACCATCGAACCATACCATCCGTTTGTGTCGGCATCGGCATCATCAGGCTTGATGACTCTAGCATACGAAGGCTGTAAATCCTCTCGTCGCGGTGGCTGGACCTTGATCACAGGCTCGTCGACACCAGCGCGACTTGGCGAGTGTGCGCCTGCACCATTCAGAGGAGCCTTTCCATTAGTGTCGCTCATAGTTGCTATCGTGCTATGTTCTTCGAAGCTGGGTCGTTGTGTGGTGTTGATGGGGCGTGTAGAGGAAGTGTACGACTCAGCAGTAACGTTTTGTGATGCGACCATCGTGTAGCAGGAGTGGTTTGATCTTATATGTAGGCTACGTAACAACGAACTGCACAGAGCGGGGAAGCTAGTGCCACCCCTGCAGCACATTCCAAGCACAGCCCCAAGCGTGGCCAAGAGCTTACAGTCTTCTCGAACAAGTCACCGCAGCCATCTCTGGGGTATGCGCGCAGGCCTCTGCTGACCGGCGCCGCAATCGCAAGTGGAGTGCGATCGGAATCAACCCCATCAACACCCCCTGAGTACCTCTGTAGTTGTCCTTGAAGTGCATCCAAAACCAACTACCCTTGGAGATGGGAGTCGGCACCGACCACGTGAGATCAACGCTCTCCCCACCACGGCGCCCAGCACAAGAGCACCAAGCTTCGCACTTCGGTTATCTCGGGCCCCCTAGACCTCTTCCATCAGCAGCCGGTCTACTCGTGACGTCGCTCAAGGCAGAATTTCAATACCGCGGATACAGCCATTGTCGAATGATATGCTCCGCCCAGAATGCCCGACGTCAATGATTTGGTGCTTTGGGCCAAATGCGTCCAAATGCGATGGGTCATGTGGTGGTCGTTAATGTGGCCATTGTGGTCAGCCCTACCTTTAGTGGCGAAGGTTTTTGGTGCTGCGGTACGCAGTAGTGGCTAATAAGATATGGCACAGGGTTATCCGCGCCAGGGGTCGCAAGATCGTCGGTGCTGCGAGGGATGGTACGCCTGGTTATTTCCGGGCCAACGCCTCAGGCACGGTAGACGGTTTGATTTCATGTCTCTGTTGGTGGAGGCTCATTGTCCGATACAAAGACATACTGTGCCTTCATTTTTGGTCGTCTCCATGAAGACAGATTACTGTCTGAAATCGAAGTAGCACAGCCTCTCCATGTCTGCATACCAAGTCGGGTCCAAGGCGATTTTCTCTTGTGTGCACGATACTCTGGTCCGCGAAGGAGATAACACTTTGCCACTATAGACCTTCTAAGCAGTGCGCCTTTTCCCCCCTCCACCATGGAAGATATCACATCCTAGAGGCATTTCGCATTCCACGTATGAAGTCACATCTGTCTCCGGTGAGGCAATTTCCCCCTCTTCGCAGCATCCAACCGAACTCAGGGCCGGCAGCACTGCCACATTAGGCCAACAAAGATGCCAAAATTCCAAGAGTTGACATGACAACGCCCGAGTCGCCCAGTCGTAAAAGCACCTCATCGATGCCTCAGGTGTATTCAGGGCGTTCCTTGAGCACGATATTCTCATCTTCGCGCTGTGGAGTACATCTGGCGCCTGTACGAGGCACAGCTCGCTCAGCCTTGCATATAGTGTACTGTGCCGCCGCAAGGACTGATCGCGAAATCGAACTTCCGCAGCACGTGGTCCAAGGTTCATAAGCGCGCTCCTCCAGTGTTGGTTTCACAAAGGGTTGCCAACTTCTATATATGCTAACAACAACCCGTGCCGCTCCATGACACGGGTTGCTGTCTGTTTGACAACGAACAAAATGGCCGCAGTCAAGGCGTATGTATGTGGTCAAAGCCAATGATGGAGCAGCTTCATTTGCTACGAAGGAGCTGGTTTTTAGTGATGCACCCCACACGTTGTCTGAACATTTATAACGCTTCTAGGAGACTCTTAATAAGATTTTATATAATATTAAATCTTAGTCAAGGATCCTAATATCTCTTACAAGTAATATTCTATCGTCTGATCTTATAATACACTATTATAGTGCTCCCGGAAGAGTCGTAAGATTTCAGACCTCGTGTGCGGTGCATCACCCAAAACCAGCTCCTTCGTAGAGTGACCCTTCACATGCCCCAAACGAACTCCGTTTCACGAAGATGAATGCAGTCAATACGGCACAAGACGATCGAACATGGCATAATAGATTGAAAATAACTGCAAACTCCAATGATGATTCATGACATGACACCCAGGATATACCAGTGTGCATCCCCAATGCCACATGTGCGAACTACTTCAATATACTCGCATTCGCTCTCCGATCCTTCTTGAGAGGACTGAACGTGAACGCCTCCGCACTCATCATGTTGAAGCCGCCCGAAATGGGGCGGGGTCCCTTGTTGCCCAACATGCTCTTGCCCAACGCCCTCGCCGCGAACAAGCCCTTGCCAGTACCGACAGGCTTGGGCGTCGCAGCATCCTCGCCCTCCTCGTCATCGAACAAGGTCTTGCGTGAGTTATTGTTGTTACCAAGTTTACGCTTCTTCTTCTTCCTCTCTGCGGCGGGTTCTTCGGTAAATGCTGCAAAGGACATGAGTGATTTGCGGGGCTTCATCTTGGGTACAACACCCTTGGGCTTGGTTGAAGGGCCGTCGTCAGCATCTTTGAGTGGTACAGTGACAGGTGCATTGCCCGATTTGCCTTTCGAGGCGGTTTGCGATGACTCGGCCGCCTCCTCTGTGACCATGTCCAGAGCCGGTGCCGCAGCCTTTTTGCGGCCAGGTACTTTCGCATTGGCCTTGTTGGACGGCGCGGGTGCCAACGCCTTGGGCAGGGCAATCTTCTTGGAAGTCTTAGTCGGCTGTGCAGTTGGAGTTGCAGTATCCTGGGCGATGCTCTCTTCCTCTTCGTCTTCCTCGGCGATAGGACTAGCAGGTGCTACACTGCCACCACGCTTGAGGAACGGCGTCAAAGAGAAAGTAGATGTATCACCCATAGCAGCAACCGAAGTGGCGCGCTTGGCCTTCTTTGTAACGATTCCCTCTCCAGGAGTTCCCAACATGGTTTCGGGCTCGGCGGTTGCCGCCAATCGCTTCCGAGCATTCTTAGCAGTAGGCTTTGCGCCGATAGCAGCAGCTTTGGTTGGCGGCGCAGTTTGGGCCCTGTCCACTCGCTCGAGCTCGGCTTCCTTCTCCTTCAATCTTTCCTTGGTTGACCGTAGCTTCTCACGGAATGCAGACAGCTTGTCGTCGAGCACTGTATTGCGGCCTTGCAGCTCAGCCAAGGTCATCGTGTACTCCTTCTCTTGTTTCTTACGCTCGCGTTTTTCTGCTTCGAGTGCCTGCTTCAGCTCTGCAGCGTTCGAATCATCCTGGGCTGCGCTCCCCTTGTTTGTCTTTTCAGCCTTCTGGCGGACAGCCTTTTCTTGTTCAAGCTCCTGCCTGAGCTCATCGATTTCCGCCTCGCGAGTACCGTTCTTCTCGCTGGCCTTCTCCGCTTTAAGACGAGCAACTCGTTCCTGCTCCAATTCTTGGCGAAGTTCTTCAAGTGCTGCGTCATGGGCTTCGTCTCGCTTGCTCGCTTTGCTGGTATCCTTCTTGGCTAGCTTCTCGACCTTGGCCTGCAATCGTTCCGCCGCTTGTTGCTGTGACTCTAGGTCTGATTGCGCCTGCTCGGCAATTTTCTCCATCTTCGCGAGTGCAGCTTCAGTCTTAGCCCTGTCCTTCTTCTCCTGAGCGAGTTCCTTGCGGACCGCCTCCATCTCGCTACGGAGGTCGTCATCGTGCTCCATCTTACGTCCTTGCTTTGCAAGCGCGCGTGCTGCGGTCCGCTTCTCGTTCTCGAGTTCGACTTGGAGTGTCGTCAGCTGGCGCTGTAATGCCAGTTTCTCGGTAAGCAAGTTCTGGTTTGATTCGACTTGGGCGCGGAGGTGTTCGACCTCGGGGCGTAGGGATGACAGTTCGCGCGAGAGGGCAAGCTTCTCCGACAGAGTCTTGTTCGAGTCCGAGGTGACGTTTTCCATGGCTTTTAGCTCTGCCTAGTGACGTGTAAGCACAGGGCACCTTCCACAGACCTATCAGCGCGTACCTTGAGGTTTGCATTCTCTCGTGACTGGGTGCGGATCTGGTTTTGAGCGGCCTCGTCGGCGGCTTTGTGTTCATCGACCTCAGCAAGGGCTTCGTCTAGCGCAGCTTCTAGCTCGTCTGAGCGCGCTTGCTCTTCGTCGAGCTGTTCATGCAGGTCGCTGGTTTCGTCTTGCAGCAGGCATTGCCTCACTCGCAGCTTCCGGATCTCCTCGTCTTTCGCGACAACCTCGACAGAGTGCTTACTTCGCTCGAGATTGAGTTCGAGCGTCGTGTTCCGCAGTGAATGTTGGAGCTGGACGCGTCAGTGTAACTTTCTTAGGAGGAGGCGCAATGCCATATACTCACATCTATCATCTCATAATTGCTATCTAAATCTATTTCCATGGTGGCGACCATGGTGTAGTATCTGCTCAACGATGTGTGGATGGTCTAGGTGTTGGTGGAGGAGACTGGAGGGGTTCTAGGTGGACGCGACTTGGGTAAACAAACACAGCGCGAGTAAGTTGCCGCGGCGAACAACAGCGATGCAAAGTTGAAAGGGCTGTTTTCACTATTCCTCGATGAATTCTGTCATTGATAAGGATATTGACAATCGTCGGAGCCCCGTAAGATGACAAGATGGAGGTGTTGTTTGTCGCCATGGTCATCTTCAATGTCGTCGTGCACCACCCCTGCTCGTTTAGCGCATTACGCAGTCTCCGACCTCCGAGCGAGGTCAAGGCCACGTTCACCACGCATCGTCTCTCCCGCAGCAGCTCCATCACCCACGCCCGACGCCCTCACCACCCCCTCCATCCGACACAATGAGGTGGCTCCAGCTTCTCACAGCATCACTGCTGCCCTTCACCGCCCTTGCCGCCAAGAAGTCCTCGGGCGACCGATTCAAGGATGCTCGCGCAAAGTCACTGTCGACCGGTGCGCCATTGAAGCTTGACGATGCCAGCTATGCGCAATTAACCAAGGCGCCAAGAGACTACTCGGTCACAGTCCTCCTCACTGCGCTGGAACAGAGGTTCGGATGCGAGCTCTGCAGGCAATTCCAGCCAGAATGGGACATGTTGGGCAAGAGTTGGACCAAGGGCGACAAGAACGCCGAGGGAAGGCTGTTGTTCGGCACTCTGGATTTCGTGGATGGAAAGAACACCTTCCAATCTGTATGTCATACTATGTTGTAACCAAATCGTGTATTACTGCTAACAAAGCATAGATGATGCTCCAGACCGCGCCTGTCCTGCTCTTCTTCCACCCCACCGTCGGCCCCAACGCAAAGCCTGACGCCCAGCCTGTCCGCTTCGACTTCACCTCGGGCCCCCAGACCGCCGAACAAATTCACAACTGGATCTCTCGCCAGGTCCCCGCCGATGCTCCCAAGCCCGCCGTCTCCCGCCCCATCAACTGGGTCAAGATCGGTTCCGTGACCATCCTCGTGCTCGGTGGCATCACATTCGTATCTGTCGCCTGGCCATACATCACACCTATTCTCCAGAACCGCAACCTCTGGGCTGCATTCAGCTTGATCGCCGTGCTGCTTTTTACCAGCGGACACATGTTCAATCACATCAGGAAGACTCCTTATGTTCAGGGCGATGGAAAAGGTGGACTCAGCTACTTTGCTGGAGGCTTCAGCAACCAGTTCGGTCTCGAGTCCCAGATCATCGCTGCCATCTATGGTGTCCTCGCGTTTGCGACCATTTCGCTCGCCCTCAAGGTCCCCCGCATTGCAGACGCGAGGGCGCAGCAATTCGCCGTCTTCCTCTGGAGCTGCATCTTGCTGTGCATGTACAGCTTCCTTCTGAGCGTCTTCCGTACTAAGAACGGTGGGTACCAGTTCTGGCTGCCTCCCTTCTAAGCAACTCGCTGGGTTTAATTTGAGCGAATTGCGGATTGGGCCAAGCTCTTCGGAAAGGAATCTTATTGCCGCAGCTCGATGGAGGTGCAGTAGACCTCGAGCACTTTACATATTGTATCATATAGCTGGGATAGAGCTACCTGCTTTCCAGGAGCCAAAAGAAAGGCGTTACGGAGCCGCAGGTCCAAAATATGAGATAGGAATGGAAGAAATACATCATCAACTTGCTGCTACGCATAGTTACTGTTCGAAATCGTATGCACGTACAGTGAAATAGGCACAGCGATCTTGAATAGCCCTATGGTGCCTCACGTGCTAATCCGGAGCTTCTTGTCCGATTGTGATGCACTGAAGTACTCCTGGCTGGACTTTGACTACATGCGATTCGATTGTGGGTCACTAGGGCCCAAACTCGGTACATGTAAGCAAAATATGTTTTCATACACACTCGATGTGCTCGCTATATACTACAAACGAAGACTGAACGCCCGCCGGCTCGATGTAACCACAAGATCATTTTGATACCACTGAGACCCGGAGAGTAAACATGAAAAGCAAGAAACGAAAAGCTATTGACACATGAAGGCATAGTACAGAAGTCAAACATCCACGTCGACGAGAACCTTACCCCATCATCTGCGTGTGCAAATCAAACACATCATTCCTCCAACCGCCCTCATCCCAATCGTCAATCCTCTCCTCCGCACGTCGGCCCTCCTCTTCCCATAGCTTGACGACACTACCAGGCGCATACTTGCCGGCGAACACGCCCTTGCCCTTTGGCGCAACACCAACCCTGGTATACAGATCCGGGTCATCGGCAGGCGTCAGGCGCGTCATGATCGCCTTGAAGAACGTCTTAAGATCGTCTGGGTCCGAGATCCTCGTTGCGCGCAATCTCTCACGGAAGAAGAGAAGCTCGCGGTTCGCAGCATGGATGCCGTCGGCGATGCCTTGCGCCATCTGCCTCTCCATGACTTTGCGGATGATAGGGCGCAGGAGAGGCTTGAAGAGCCAGCCCAAGAGGCTGAACTTGGATTTGCGGAAGGTGTAGTTGAGCTTGTGGATGTGGACGCGGACGGCGCGGAGGGTCAGGATCTGCTCCATCTTCTCCTTGGCAACTTCGACGTCGAGGTGGATGTCAATGCCGCGCTCGTCTAGCTGGAAGGAGGCGATGCCTTCGTCGGCGAGACGGAGTAGACCCGAGTGTGCGCGGAGCAAGAAGCCAATCTCATCGGCACGCATGGAGAGGCCGTCAATTTTGATGGTGAACTTGGATGTGACTTTTGACGCAACGCGGAAGCGAGCTTTGCGGAGCTCGAAATCGTTGTACGTCTCGACACGGAAGCGGAAGGGAAGGAACGAGGTGTGGTTGACCGTCTTTCCTGGTTCGATGATGAGGTTTTCGAGCAGGATGTCGACTTCGGGAGTTGAGACCTCCAGTCGAGGGATTGGGATGTATTGGATGTACTGTATCAGCAGAGGAACAAATACGTTGATCGAGTCCTGAATGAGCTCCTGGTTGGCCATGCTGTGCTGCGGCGACAGTATACTCCATATCCTGAAGGTCGATTTGATCAGCTTTGCGATGTCCTCATCGCGTGTTACAGACTCGAAGGTACGTTGAGCCTGTTCAAAGAATATGTCAACATCTCGGCGAAGCGACGACTCCTGGCCTACACCTTGCGACTTCTTTCGAAGATCCTGGAACTTCTCTTCGACATGATCGAAGAAGTCTGGGTCAGTGAGTAGCTTCTGAAGTGAGTTGCCGATATCAGTGAGTAAGTCCTCGAACTCGGGATCTTTGCGTGAGTGCTCCAAGACCTTATGGAAGGAATCCTCGAGCTTTTTCCACTCCTCAGGCTCTCCGAAGGAACTCATGAATGTCCAAAAGTTCTTTACAGCCTTTTCCATAGCAGGATTTGGTTCAACGTCCTGCTGTACCGTTGTCATGGCATCCTCCACCGTACGCGAATATGCCATAGCATACCGCTGCAACAGCAGGGCCAGCGTTGATACAGACTCATTGTAGTCTCGCTTATGGCGCAGGTTGGTGACGGTCTTCTTCAGACGATACAACAGCGTGTCACCCTCCTCGCCTTGAAGCTTGTCTACCACGCTGTTCTCCGCTCTCTTTGCGACTTTAGCAGCACCATTGCCAACAACCTTTGCTACTTCAGCAACGTCGTCTTCAAGTTCCTGAGCCGAGGGCGTATGTTCGGCATCTGCACCGGGCTCCTTCAATGCCTTCTGTTCAGCCTGGGATGGCTCAATCCGCTTTCCGGCCTTCTTGGCGACATTGGACAATGTGAAAGCACTATCTCGGAACACCTCCCGGCCGACAGTGTTGAGATCTGAGAGAAAGATACGGAAGTCGGAATTGGTGAGGAGCAGGGACCCGACGGTCTGGAGGCTTTGATATGCTTTTCACGTGTCAGCCTCAACACAAGATTACAGACGATTAGCCTACCAGCAGTCGCGTCTGCTTTCGCCTTGGAGCGTGTCGTGCGACGTGCGATGTCATTGACATCTACTGACAGCCTTGCTTTGGTAAGATACCAAATGAAGTCCTGGATCTGGTCTTCGCCGTTCTTGTGCTGCAGCAGATCGATGAATTGATGGAGCCACTGCTTGGTGAACTTCACCAGAAGGCGACCAGAATCACTAAGCTCTGGATTGTCGGGGTTTAGGACGTCTGCTGATAGCAGACTTCGGAGATTGATAATGACCTGCTCATTCGATGGCATGAAACCGAGGGACAGGGCTCTCAACATTTGATAAGTGTGGAGCTTCTGGTGAACCTCCCTCTGCAGAGTCGTGTCATCTTTGTAGAGCGGTAGCAGTGGTTGCTGATCATCGTCGCGGCCGAAACCGAAGCAGGAAGACATGTTGAGCTATCTCTGCTGGTTCGCAGTATTGGCAGAGGATGCAGCGAGGGATGAGGGTGATTGCGCCGCATGGTGGTTGCCTTGTAACGACGCGCTGGTGATAATGCACGACGTCATACGGAGCTTATTCCGACAACAGCGTCTGCGTCTGTGCATGTGGCTCAGTCTGCCCTGCCACAGTTCCCCAACATCCAGATGCTCCAACCACGGAACGCGGGATGTTGGGCTCAACGTCGTGCCTCGGGAATGCAGTGGTAACATTTTGTATAATGACATACTGGAGAGACCGTGGTGCTGACACGAGCAGTCACATGCAAAGTTCTCTTACCGCAATTCTAGGTCTTGTGGAACGAACACGTCTGATCCAGCGCGGTGTCGCAGCTCATGACGCAGCATTGATCGGAGCCGTGCTGCCTCGTTGATGGCTCAATATAACAGGCTATCAGAGGTACTGCGTATCAACTCAGACTATTGGTTGAGCAGCTATCAGCCGGTCCTTGATACGCACCAAAGTGCAAGACACATTCCTCAATGCGACATACCGATCCCAACAAGCAGGCTGTCGGTATGCGGCAGGCAGCTGTGAATTGAGCCATATGCACAGCTATTGAGACTGTTTTCGGCCCCCGGTAGATCGACTTGCGATGATCGTCCTCAGAAACGCAGAGGAGTACGATTCAGCATGCGATGATCATTTGAACACGAGAATTCTCTTCAATGGCTCCAGAACCAGGCATTTTACAAAGCGGCCACGATGTATCACGACGGCTTCCGATGTGGAGTAGGTGTCGCGTGCGCTAGATATGGCAAGCTTTGATCGAGAAATGTGGATTCTCTCATCCGCTGGCACTAGGCTTCCCCACATCCGCTTTCCATGGCCAGTCGGGGCGAACCGCGAGTTCTCTTTATCGTCCGTTATTGCTGGCTTGCGGTCTTGCTTGCGATTGGTGGTTGTGTATATTCGCACATGCTGATATGGAAGACATGGGAGTTTCGGACACAGCTTGAACAGCTGTCAGGCTCAGCTCCCCTTCCGAACAAATGCACCGACGACCGGAGTAATGGTAATAGCGCGTTCCACCGCTCCACCCCTGCTCCTGGGCAACGGCAAGTGCATAAGCGAGTAGGCATGCATGCTCCCAGAAATTATCGTAGGGGTTGCGGGAGTGAGCCGGAGAGCCAGGCCTCACCGCTATAGCTGAGCCTGTAAGACGACAAGGCGTTAAAGGAAGTTTGACAAGGACATTTTGACACAGCACAGTCAAGCACGGAACACGGGAAATTGGGGAATCAGCAATGGCCCGAGTCCCGTTGGTCACAGATGTATGTGCCTGAGACAATTGCCGTAGGACGCAAGGGACACGTCCAGAGCACCATAGCGCGATTAATGAGAAATCGTATGTTACCTGAGTCTGACAAGAACACCCGCGGGATTGGGCTTAATCCTTCGGCGTGCCGAATCACAGCAGCCTCGATGCGAGCGAGCTTCGTTCCGCCAATAGTGGTTACTGTTCAAGCCGACGGTCTAGCCGGGAATACCAACTAGAGACGAGCATACAAATCACGAACGAAGATCAAAGCGATACTTTTGATGCTTTTTCTCGTGGCATCGCGGTGTGCTTCAAGGTATAATCAGTCGAGAAAACACGAATGTCATAGCTTCGTACCCAGTCGCGCAGGTGCATTCAGCACCATACTTGCGGCTTTTTGGATGCGCTAGATACTGGCATGCGACGCCTCGTGGGTCCGTAAGATCGACAGGCTGTACTGTGTCCGATTTCTTCCGTGTCTGCAAAGGTTGACCACTTTGACGCTGGAGTCCCGCGTGCGCCGTGCGGAGATCCCTTCTATTGCCGTGACAGGGGTGGCCATATTTTTGTGTCCGCATAGCCAGCGGTGCCAGGTCGAGCTTCCAACCCGCCCGAAACTTCTCAATGCAGCTGCAGCGACTCGTCTCGCTTGCTACAAAAGGCGGCTTATCCTTCTCGTGCAGTCCTCAGATTTCTCTCCGTAATTCCTCTTTCCGTCGTTCTCTGGCAACTATTGCAACCAGCACTATGCCTTCCGCTACACGCCCACATCTGCCTCCGCGCCAGTTGTCTACGACGTACGTTGCTGCTGCTCACCGTAACATGATGCTTTGTTGCTAATGCTTCGTAGGAGCGGTGACTTTGACTCGTCCAACACAGCCGACGTTCGCAAGTACATTGGAACATATGGATTGACTCCGCCCGCGGTGGAGAGCTTTGAGGTGCAGGCCCAACGATGTAAGCTCTACCACGCATAGCCTTTTCACACCAGCACAGATCGCTGACACTCTACCAGGCCTCCGACTTCTCGCAATGAAGACGACCCCAATCGAGAAATTCCAATACCTTGTCCACCTCAAGGCCACAAACGTACACTTGTTCTACAGGGTGCTGTCACAAAACATCAAGGTACGGAACCTTGCTTACTAGCAGCGACTCCACAACTAACATAGCCCAGGAATTGACCCCTCTTATCTATACCCCGACCGTCGGCGAAGCCTGCGTACGATGGCACGAGATCTGGACACAGCCCGAGGGCATGTACCTGTCCTTCAGCGACCGCGGCAACCTCCGCCAAATCCTCGATAACTGGCCTCACCAGGTCGACATAACTGTGCTCACAGACGGATCGCGTATCCTGGGTCTGGGTGATCTTGGTGTGAACGGCATGGGCATCCCCGTCGGCAAGCTGGCTCTGTACACTGCCTGCGCGGGTATCAGGCCAGACGCTACCCTGCCTCTCACACTTGACTTGGGCACAAGTAATAAGGCGCTGCGGGAGGACCCTCTATACATGGGGTCAAGGACGCCCAAGGTCACCGCAGAAGAAGAGAAGGAGTTCCTTGACGAGCTCATGCTTGCGCTCACCGACAAGTGGCCAAGGTACGTACTTTTCAGCTCTTTCCCACTTCGGAAACTGATCGTGTGACAGCATTGTCATCCAATTCGAGGACTTCAAGAACCCATTCCCGGCTCTTGAGCGCTACCAGCCCAACTACAGCATGTTCAACGACGACGTCCAGGGTACTGGCGCCGTCATTGTCGGTGGTTTCATCAACGCCATCAAGGCGTCTGGCGTAACCGTGAAGGACCACAAGGCTATCTTCCTTGGTGCCGGAAGTGCTGGTGTTGGTGTTGCCAAGCAGATCGTCGAGTTCTTCAAGAAGGAGGGCTTGACTGAGGAGGAAGCTCGCCGCAAGTTCTGGTTTGTTGACTCAAACGGCCTCGTCACAGCAGACCGCGGCGACAAGCTCGCCGAGCACAAGGTCTACTTTGCACGAGACGACAACAATGGCCGTCAGTACCAATCTCTCGGTCGCTTGATCGACTACGTACAGCCTACTATTCTGATGGGTCTGTCCACCATTGGCGGCGCCTTCAACAAGGACATTCTTCAAAAGATGGCCAAGATCAACGACCGACCCATCATCTTCCCCCTTTCCAACCCCTCAAGCAAGTCTGAGTGCACATTCGAGGAGGCCGTCATCAACACTGAGGGCCGCTGTCTCTTTGCTTCTGGCTCGCCTTTCCCGTCCATGGAGTGGGACGACAAGCTCCTCACTCCCGGTCAAGGTACGTCATTCATCACATCTGCAAGTTTGCATAATTTTAACGAGAGAACAGGAAACAACATGTATGTCTTCCCAGGCATTGGACTTGGTGCCATCTTGTCCAAGTCTGTATCAATCACACAAGACATGATCTACGCGTCCGCAGAGTCTCTGTCAACCTCCCTGAACAAGCAGGAGGTTGCAGATGGCTGGCTATACCCTGATATCCGCCGAATTCGCGAAGTTTCTGTCGTTGTCACACGCGGTGTCATTCGTGCTGCGCAGAAGAACGGCGTCGACCGTACTACCGAGCTTCGCAACCTCAGCGACGACCAACTCGATTCCTACATTAAGGAGCACATGTACGACCCTTTCAGCGAGAATGAGAACGTTGGCAACGATGTCAACCAGATCATTGCGTCTGCTTCGGGCATGAACGGCCACTCAAATGGCGTTCACCACATCTCTAACGGAGTCGCCCACTTGTAATTTCTGATTTGATGGCGCTATGGGATGCGACTTGGGAGTCGCTGGTCAACCAAAAAGGCTGAAATGTTCCTCCGTGAGGCCATGTTCTTTCCTCAGGATGGATAGATTGATACCCGAATGTACACACTTTTCCTTCCATTACGACCTCTGTAATACTTGTAGATGTTCAAGTGCGTTCAAAGCGTCAAATTGAGAATGAGATATGTTCGAATTACTCCACCGTCATTGAAAGTGCCACAATTGCAAAGAGCCTACTACGCCTAGCATGTCTACCAGAATCACCAATTTGAAAACACACAACTTGCCAACCGTCCCTGCACACAGCCTCGCCATCCCGGCTCCCCCTCAATTCTCCGCCTCCACAACCTCACACCTCCCGCTCCCGCGCTCCTCAACAGCCCTCAACCGACCGCCCATCCTCCCACCATCACACAATCCTAACCAACAATCCCCAATCTTGACTAAATGCTATGCAACAATGACTCCAAACGCACACCGCTCCTAGCGCCCTCGCAAGCACCACCATTCCAGCGCTCAATGCAAGCCACCACGTCAAAGTAGCTTTCAGACCATGCTCGATCGGGGCTAGACATCCCGTGTTTCCCCAGATTCTGGCGCGTTCACATGTTGCGCGTCACTGCGTCAGGAACCTTGTTGCGCTCGAGGGTGCGAGACACCCGGACCCACCCGAAATGATGCGATCGGGTTCACATGCTGGATGAGGGGGCGGGTCGCGTATCGGGTGGGTGGGAGGGAGATGGGGGTCGAGATTGG